>JAQGCC010001468.1:0-23603 GCA_034698905.1 Xestoiulus laeticollis | reverse complement strand
TATAACAAGTAGTTTTTTTTTAAAGTATGTATCAAAATTTCCCTCATAGCAATACATGCAGTTCAGTTCCCCCTTAATTGGGACTCATTGAGGACCAGACGCAATATGTTGTCTATGAGCTTATTGTTTTAATATTATCGCCGTTTGTTCTCCATATTGTCATGCATGACAATCATTATAGAAGTAGACAATCACTCTAAACCCACCTTTAGCATGCGATTAGACCAGTGCAGTTTGACTGCATGACTGGGTGTGTCTATTTGTACCAAACTTTTTCTGAGTAACATTTTTTTGAAGCATAGATTTAATCAGCATACCCCCTTAACACAATTATAATAACACAATTGAAGGTGGTCGTTGAGTTACTAGGAAAAGTTCTATTTAGTTTGATATTAAGGAATAGTCCATACTAATATTTCAAATGTCTGTTTTGCACGGTGAAAAACTTATATAGGGGCATATCATGTATGAACATGTTATGTAGACCTATATTGCACTAAATACTATATGAAGATATTTTGTTTATTCATAAATTAGTTGTAGTGAATGTACATGTATGTTTTCCTTCATAAAAATTCTCTGTAGGCCTATACTGTGTATAGTGACTACATGTATGATAAATCCATGCATGTGCCGTATACAGCTATTCCACCTATAGGTTCCAAACCACCCCATTGCCTCTCAAAGCACCTTTCACATCCTTGGAGCTTACCCACTTGCAAACCAATGGATTAAACGATTGAAATAACCTTCCTAACACAAGTCGAAATTATACCTGATGTTCAATTTAACGATTATCTTAAATCTCTACTGAAATGGTCGCATTCACCTTATAATGGGTATGGCCCAGTCCCACCTTCCAATAAATGGCATTTGTTTGCAGACTCGACAGCAGTGAATTGAACTTTCAATATTGCCGGATTTGAATTTTTTTTTTATACAGCATCGATGACGAAAATGGGAAGCCAAATGCATAAAATGCATAATCCCTGTTAATCACGTCCTTGTAGCTCACCATATTAATGGTTGCTTTTTCGTTCAAGGTGCGACAACCCGGGGTGGCTACTTAACACCGTGACACCCTGGTGACACATTTCCTCGCAATTTCACTCGAAACGCAACAGGTAGTAAGTGGAACAGTCTCCGCTCCGATTAGTCGTCTATAGTATGTCGTGTACTCCTGAAGGCAAGGCTGCTTTATAAAACTCCCGGATTCCATCAGGAGACTCATGATTGTCGAATGAGCCTCCCTGGACCGTACTATGTGGGATGCAACAAACGTGGCTAGGAAATCGCGTCAGCCGCAAAATGCGCAGCCAACTGATCTTCGTCACGTTCATGACGTTCGTCAGCATCGCCTACTATCTGATGGCCTACGGCCAGTCGACAGTTGCCGGAGACAGGACACTGTCACAGCTGCTTCAGGATGCGACCAACGATACTACCGTAAACTCCAACGACACTGCCAGAGTCAACTCCAGTGCTCCAACCTCCCCCTACATGCTCAACAAACCCCACCTATGTGACGCTGACCCCCTGACAGTGTTGATCATGGTGGTCACTGCACCCAACAATTCTGACGTGCGTACGGCCATCAGACGCACGTGGGGCACCGTGGGTCAAAGGTCGGATGTGAGGTTGGCCTTTGTGCTCGGAAGGCCACCGCAGACAGAAGTGCAGGAGAAACTGGTGGAGGAGGACCGGATGTACGGTGACCTGGTGCAGGGTAACTTCTTGGACGCTTATTACAACTTGACACTGAAGAGTGTTATGATCCTACGCTGGGCAGAGACGTACTGTCCTCAAGCCGGTCATGTGCTCAAGATAGACGATGATTGCTTTCTCAATCCCCACACCTTGCTCAAGTACGTGCAGGGGTTGAAGACTGCGGAGAAGACGGTCCATGGCAGGGTGTGGAAGAAGGTGAAGCCCATACGGGACAAGAAGGACAAATGGGCTGTGCCCGTGGAGGTTTACCCCGATAAGGAGTTTCCAGACTACACAGGAGGACCCTCGTATCTTATCAGCCGTCCTGCAGTCACAGAATTGCTACTGGCTGCAACATCGCTCAAGGCCCTTGATCTGGAGGACGTGTACGTGACTGGCATTTGTGCCGAAAAGGCCAAGATTCCAAGGACCAACGACAATAGGTTCAATGTTGCGGATCCGCCGATGGTATGTGCAAGCAGAGATGTCATCACCTATCACAGGGTAAGTCCAGACATGCTCTACATGCTCTGGTGGGCCGTCAATGATGACAAATTTGCAACCTGTGCCTCTAAGGACAAGAACTGCGACAAGGGACGCCATCAGCTGCTTGTCGATATGACAAATCTGGTGCTGAAGAATTTGCATAACTAGCAATGGATATCTGCGCTACTAGCGAAAAATCAAAAAAATGGTGCCTTGTGGATTAACCAAACCCCCAGCTGTCGAGGTAATTATAGGCTCCTTAACGCGAGCGCTGTTAAGCACCAGCCGCCAACGCTTTTCCCGCTTAATTAGATGTGCGCATGAACAACGCATGCGCACATCTAATTAAGCGGGAAAAGCGTTGCAGGCTTGTGCTTAACAGCGCTCGCGTGAAAGGAGCCTATTGTCTCGTGTCCCATCGAGTTCCAATTTTGTCGTTGTTTTTAAACATGTAGGAAAATTTTACAAAAACTACCAAGGTGTAAAAAACGCATGATGTACTCTCATGATTAGAGATACAGCACTTTCCAACGTGCCTTTTTAATGTGCCATATGGCAGATAGTTTGAATGGGCTTCTATTCTGGGTCGCCCTTTTTTAAAGAGGAGAATATGGCATTTTTAAAACAAAAATTAATCTAAGATCCCATGTCATCTTCTTTTATATAAAGCGGAATTTGTTTTAAAAAAATGTGTTATATGGGACATCGGGGATATTACTTTGTGGTGTTAACCGAACATGTTGGGGGTGTTGTCAATGTTACCATGTTGAGATTCAGTTAACAAAAGGCGATTTTTGGTGTCTGATATGTCATCTTGGGTTTACTGAGCAGGGTTCGGCTGGTTCATTTGCCATATTTACAGCATAATTTCGACATGTGCAATGATAATGCCATATGTGACATCAGAAGATGAGATCATTCAACCCACGTTTCCTAATGGGTGTGTTGACATATGGCTTAATTAGTTTTCGTGAACATGTATCAGACGTATCCATATAATGCCATCAAGAAATATGTAGGCCCATGTATGATGATTATGTGTTGAGTCAATTAGGTGGCTGTAGAACTTGTTTTCGAAGTAGTTAGTGATCAGTTCCTGATTTGGTGACACAATGTAATCAATCTCTGTGAGAATATCGATGAATCAATGTTAAATTTTAAAACAAGTTGATATTTTTCGCTTCATAGTCCATACATGGCGTCATTGTAACCTTAGTGATACGACATTTGATAGGTCATCAATGACATCGAGTTTGTAACGTTGTTCAAATAAGCAATTTAATATTTGAACCATGTCACTTGAATATTGACAAAACTCTTTTCGATATAATCGATTTTTGGCAGCCACGCAACCATGCTTCCGTTTACAAAAGATTTACAAAATCACGTGACAACAGGATAATAACACAATTAATTGACGTCAAAGTCCATTTAGCAATTAATGTTCGATACGTTTTCCAAATTCTGGTAAACCGGCTCTTTGTAGAAATCAATGTGCCATTGTGGTGACTTTATGAACGTCCCTCGTGGTACATATGATTGTCTGAATTCAGGGTTGGCATTTTCGAAAATTATTTTTTCAAAAAATTAAATCTACGAAAACAAAGATTTTAATCTATAAGACAGGGAGCACCAAGATGGCGAGCATGTGGTGATATGGCGACTTTGCAGCGTATGCAGTTTGTACAAGGCGAGCACATGCAAATTAATAGGATCAAAACTGACCATACGACCACTCGCTCACCACACCATCTTGGTGGGCTTCATGCTTTAGGAAAGGTGCCCACCAAGATGGTGAGCGTGTGGTGTTATGGTGACTTTGCAGTGTGTGCACATGCAAATTAATAGGATTGCTTTTTGCAACGTGCCATATGCCACAAAGTCGCCATGCCACTACTTGCTCACCATATTCATCTTGGTGGGCGCCCTGTCTAAGAATTCTCCATTAATTTCTAATAGCATGGTTTCAACATGGTTTTGAGACTTTGACGCCATCTTTTTTTTTTGTTTCAAAATTTGACAGAAATACCATAGATGACGAGTGCTAACTTGTTTGCCATAAGCGGCATGTTGTAATATGATTTGATATGTTTGCAACTTTATTGGATGACACATCAAACAAACATGTCATGGTCTTTCCTACTGTATACATGTTTCATGGAATAATATATTGTGCTGTAGAAATGGCGAAGATGACAGCCACCATTGTGCCAAAGGTCATTCATCTTGCTTCTGTTATAAATAAAAGATGACCACATCGCCTTATCTTATCTGAATTGTTATATTGTACAGAAACAAAATGGCAGCTATAGTACTATATCATCCATTGTTAGCTAATGATAGTACCGTTTTGTTACATATCGTTTCCTATATGATGAGAATCTCAGTATTTTGGGAATTTTGAAGGCAAGGGATGAATTCCACAACTTTGCAATTGACCGATTACTATCCAGTAATATTATCTTTAGTTGTTGCTGTTCCAGAATTTACACAAGTGAAGATAATTAACCTCTCAATGGCTAGTCGAAATCGCCATTTTGTACTAGTTCTTCCATCTGCTTAAAGACTGGTTTGGTAATCGGTCAATTGCAGATTTTAATCGAACAATGCCAGGTGCATAATTAAGATGGAGAAGGTAGTTCCATTTCACTAAAGTGTTACATCTTGGAAATTGTAAAAATGATGTCATCGTGATAAACCTGACAAAAAAATTTTATTGTTGGAATCTTGTTCTTTGGTTCTTGGAATTCTAATGCGTTTCAGGTTTTGAAAAACGCTCATGGTCCACATGTCCAGAATTTTGGGAGTTTTAAGGGAACGTAACTTTGAACTTTTTAATCTGTTTCTGGTAGATTATTTTGTGATACTGGTGGGAATGGATTAGTGAAATCGAATGAACAAATATTTATTAACCTTTGTAAAGTCTAATTTCGCTAGATTTGCAAAAAAAAAATATACCAGAAACTGATGTTACTTTTTGAATCAAAGTTTTTCTAACATGAGATTGGACATGCTTTTGTGTTCTAACGTGTTTAGTCAAATGGCACAAATAGAACATAGTTGACCACCCACACATAGTCACATAGTGACGTAATTGGCACTGTCTGGATGCATGGAACTATGTTTTTGTCTGTCATGTACCACCGAACAATGTTTCGCGTTCTTAACTGGTTGGTGTATTTATTTAAATTTTTTTCTGTTTGACATGTTGATGGACTCGTTGTACGTTTCTTTGAGTCAAGACGCTGGAATAAATGCAAATGCAAATGTTGGTTTTTAGCAGAGTCAAAGTATTAATTTGTGAATATGGTTAAACTTCTTTCATCTGGCCGCCATGCGATATCACCTGCTGTACCACACCACGTCTTGCACCAAGGTCAGATAAAGTTTTTTTTGTCCTACTTGAAGTTTATTTTCAGACTACCTACAAGTTGGGGTATTAAAAGAAGACAAAGAAAATAAACTGGGCATGGTTCTAGGGCAGTTACGCAAAGGGGATTTCCTCACACCCGATGTAATTATTTAGTCCAAACCAAATTGGGTGCAAAATGTTCCTGTGGGGAATTGTTCAGTTACCACTGGATATGCATAAATGCCTGCATGCAATCCACATGTAATGTTTTTGTTTTGTTTGACTAATCTTACGTAATCATATAAGACTGACGTCAAAACATTACGGAGTGGACTGCAAGTTTGACGTTTTGCATGAAATGAATGAGGTTTACAAATTCGTAAAAAGACTGATGGGCTGTAGCTTTGTGTGTACAAACAAGATCCCCAAACTTTGCTTTATGTTCTCTTGAAGGTCGCTATGTTATTGCTACAAACTTACATGTATATTGGAACCATTGCGCAGAAAGCTAGGCCAAGGGTCGGCAACCTTTTGAGACAGAAGAGCCAAAAGTTATAATTTACAAAATTTCTCAGTTTTTAAAGAGCCACTAAATTGTTGTTTCAATAGTATGGTGCCATTTAAAGATCATCGAAAGAGCCGCAGGTTGCCGACCCTGGGCTAGGCAAAAGTCTGAACAAAAGTTTGAGTTGTGTAGATGCACGATTTGTCTTTTTTTTTCCTCATTCTCTTGCATATACACTATAGTCATCACTTTAGCTGGACTTGCAAATAGCACTCTCCCTCCAAGTAGAGCACATAATGGTTTGGTCCCAATGGGGTGCGCTATTCACAGGTTTTGCTGTATTACCAATTCAAGAAATTCAATTACATGTATAACGTTACATCGAGCCAAAACTGTCCATGTAGGATCGGGTGTCAATCTACTGTTTTTCATTTTACACTTGTGGTCCAAGACACTTTTCCCCCTTCTATGCATGAGTAGTGTCAATGTGTCCTCCCTAATCAATGTATGGTCTCTGTCTTTGGACATGAGCCCTTACCCCCATACCACAGTTGCCGAAATAGCGCAGCTTGAGACCAAGCTGCGACTCAAGTCCTGAGATTGGTACCATAGCTGCACTAAATCTGAGACACAGGCTAAGGTGGTTGGTCAGGAGGTACCTTGAGACGGCAGTTTTCACCATGTTGCAAGATTACAATTCCCATTTTTCCCTATCGATCGGTGCTGTCGAGATACGGATATTGATAGTGAATTCGCTGATATGATCGATTTTTCCTGCCTGGAGCTCCATCTCCAGTTAGATGGCGACGATTTGGCAACTGTGGTACCGAATTTGCTCAAATTTCGAGCTTTGTCTTATCGGAAATGAAGCTTAAGGTGGGAAACTGTGGTACAGGGGTTAAATTTTTCCCAACCAACCAACCAACATTCAAGGACATTCAAGGGCATCAGTAAGGGTACAAACATACTGAAGCATGGATAGCATGGGTGTGAAAGTTTCGATTGGTTTCCCGATGGCGGGAATTTCCGATTGCCCAACCGGAATGCTGCATTTCAGGGTCATGCCATCCATCCTCTTATCCATGCTTCAGCATGTTTTCACCCTAATTGTATATTTACACAAACATTTGTCCGTTCAGTGTTATTTGTACTAGCATTGACCTGAAGGCGACACTGAAGCGTCAAAGAACAGACTGACTAAGAACTGCTTGTGTAAATGGACCTTAATTGTAACATTAATAACTGTCAATCATGGTCCGGTAATTAATAATGGCTAAACGAGTCTTGGTCTGATTTGTATGTAGCCAATGACATTTGTAGAATGACAAGAGTTGGTTGACATAGTCATCAATCAAGCACGATCAGGAGAATAGAAACATGTTCCATTACCAAAATACAAGTTGTTGTGGGAGTGTATTAATGTTGAATTAACTTCAAGGCCTCCATTTTAGGACCGATTTTCAATGCAGGTGTTGTGACGAGAAAAAAAATGTTTCCCCACCTCTAAGGTTCTCAATTGAAATACCTTTTGCTGATCCTACCTCGAAGGTAGCAATTATAAGTCAGGTACAGGAGTCTGCGAGGAGCCACACATTCCTAAGTTCATAATAAAAAACTGAGTTCAATGTCATCCTGAAACAATTTTCCTAAAAGTCTCCCTTCACTTTCTTCCCTTTTGTTCCGACAGTGAGGCGCTTGCAAACAGAGTCAAACCAGTTTAAATAGTTTAATATGAATTTTTTATTGCATTTTATTAGTCGCTTAATTCCACTAGCTGTTATGGCAATGACGTGCGTTTGGTAAAGTTATTTGAACCGTGGGGTAAAAAATTGAAAAAACGTTGACCGGTTTATAGTGGACAACTTGTACTGTGTATCAACGAAAATTTACCTGGGAGAAACTTGTTTTGTCAGGTCACGAATTTTATCTTGTTTTAGATAAATATTTTAATTCAGTTAAATTTATGATCTTCTGATGTGCCGTATTGTATTGGGCGTTTCCAATAGACCGAATTTATGAACGGACCTATTGTACAATATTGCAATTATTATAATATTGCCAATATTGCAAGGTAAAACAATACACTATAGGTGGGATCTAGTATCTGGGTCAACTGGTGTGATTTGTTTTTATATTTTAGCATTTAAAATAAAAAGTGTAAACTGATATCTAAATTCCTATTTTAAAGTTTTCGGTTCGGGACCACTCATCAATAAAATTAGATTATATTTTGGATTTATCTGCCTCATCATGCAGATTTCTTCATAAAATTTATGATCCTCACAGTTTTTAAAAAATTATTTTTACGGTTCCACCCTAGACATACGAGCTCTTGTTGCATGGGATGGACAAAATAATGGAAACATTAATAGAGTTTAGATAGAATTAATGTTGGCGTAAAAGAAATTGAGTTAATGGTAAATCCAAATGTTGTGCATCTAATTTAATGTATATTGAAATCTTTAAAGAGATCCCAAAAGCAGGTTCCAACAGGAAGCTATTACATTCACCTAGAGGACCTAGAAGAAGGTCAAAAACGTGTTGACCATCAGAATGGACGTGTTGACAAGCTTCGAATTTCCAAGTCATCGACTGCGGTTGCTTTTATGATTGCTATAAGCCTAACTTTGGATTTGAGTAATGAAACGAGGTCCCTAACGACCACTCTAACTAATGGTGCTAATTAACGTAAAGGGCATTTTCGGGTGTCGCCGCCATTATTGGAGTAATTACGTTTACGTTGAGTATGGCAATTGTTGCATTTTGCTGATTTGTCAGCTGGAGATGTCATCTAGAGAAAAATTGCCAATCCGAAAAATAACTGAAACACAGCAACAACCATTTGTTATTGTTTTGAAGTAACTTGCAGCGATGACAACGTTGGACCTATATTTATTATTTTATATTTTGATATAATTGATGTGCTTGCACTTACAAGCATGTGCTTGGTTAAGAAACCTAGCTTGTAAAATGACACTTTATAAAATGAAAATCTATAGTCGTCATCAAATAAATGATTTCATAGTGTGAAAAGGTTATTTTGTTTTATTGTGTTATTAGTTACTTTTGTTGTGCTAATGATTAGATACAGGCCCTACAATTGTTTTTAATATAAGCTTAATACACATGTATATTTATTTATTGAACATATAAACTGAAGTTCATACATGTATGTGAACTTTGTGAATCGCAGCATATTCATACATTCAGTATTTAATTAGTGTAAAACGTTAGAGAACAAATGCGAAAATAAACAAAATGGGTACAATCAATACATAATGTATTATGTATGTTATATACCTTCATCCGATATCTGGAACACGAAAGTCATCAGACAATCTGTGATACAATCTATAGGTTGTAAAACTTGCAACCTGTCTGTCATCTCCAATTGGTTGAAATCAATTATCAATTTCGACTGCATTAACAGCATTATATAATCTGTATCTACAAAGATTGTGAATTTTAATTGTCATGATGAAAACTTGACATTTGAAGTTTGAAATTCATGGATACATTTACTAGCCAGTGGTGCTATCCCTCAGCAACATCAAACCATTATGATATAGATGATACCAAACGGTACCAGAATCTCCTGTACATTTACAGTCTAGACACGAGACAGTATATTGTCTGAACTATGTCAATACATTTTGGGTGTTGTGTCGTCTTAGTGTTATTTGTTGTGATTGGAATTATCATCATCTCAGTATTGCTCATACATCCCACGACTTTTAAGGATCCAGAACCTTGTATCCTCACGAGTTCAATTTCACCATTAATCATGCTGACCTGTGTAATTGCAGCCAAGAGATTCAACTGTTAATCATGCTGCACACCGCCAGTGACCACTTCCGGTCCCGGATGACCATCAGACGCACGTGAGGGTCAGTGGTCAAGCGAAAAGATGTAAGACGGCTCTTCCTCTTAGGATCCCCAGTCCAAAAGCATTTTCAGCAACACATCCTCGACGAAGAGGAGACTTTTGAGGACATTGTCCAGGAGGACTTTCTGGACACTTATTACAATCTAACTCTCAATAGCATCATGATGGTCAAGATAGACGACGATTGCTTTCTGAATCCAGATAACCTGTTGACCTTCCTGAACCAGAACATTACACTCAACCAGCCTTGCATACTTACATGTATAAATGGGAATTCCCCATTTAGCTCTTTGTAACATTATTTAAAGCAAATAAAAATCGACATGTTTTTCACACATTTTTTCACTAAAAATAATGTTTTAATCTGATTTGAGCATGATTTTAAATGTTTGTCAACTGTTGAGATATTTTGTGAAAATGGTAAAACCTGGGAAAGTGACCACCTCTGTATAGTGACCACTTTTTATAAAATAGTTTCAGTTCGTATGTTTTCCTTTATAAAAATTCTCTGTATAGTGACCACCTATCTATTGTGTATAAAGACATGCATGCAGAGTGTGCCATCTCTTTTGCAATTTTTCCATTGACAATGCACCTAATAAAGTGACCATGTTCAATATACAATAGCAAAAATTTCAATAAAATTGGAAGGGGAATATTTAAAGGGAAAAAGGGAAAACCCTTAAAGGGAAGTGACAATTGTCATCTTGCTTCCTATTTTAACCCTAAACACTTATCATACCACCCAGCCAATCACATTAAAGCAAATAGCCTATAATAACCTTCTCTCACTCCTTTATTTCATTCTTTAAATTATTGCAAGTTTTTTGGAAAATATTTCTTAAAATGGCCACCAGTTTCATCTAAATTTGTACAAAGAAAGTATAAAATTGAACTTTTGAAGTATTTACAAACGAACAAAAAAAAAACAGCTGAATAGTTTCAAGTTAGCAAGAGCTGGATGAACAACATTAGAAATAGGAAAATTCTAGTACCTGAAATGCTATTAACAAGAAAATAAAAATTTAGTTTGTTAGTAATTTCTATCATTAGATTTTTGTATTTCAGTGAAATTCCCTGCATAGTAACCAACTTTTCCAATTTTTCGGTGGCCACCTTTAACAGGGTTTACTGTATAAATTTGGAAAGAATTAAAGAAAAATAATCTTTATGCAAGAATCGTTGAGGTCATCTCCACCTGACACTATAGGAACTAGTTCAACATTCAGTATTTCTCAGTTTTGGACGATTGCCATAAAAGTAAACATTCCCACTATATAATAGCATTATTTAACCAATACTAAGCTCCCATTCATAATCAAATTTCTTGGTCGAAAAAGGTGTCACGTTGATATCAAAAAGATATCAATGATATCAAACCACTTAAACTGCTACAAAATCACACCTCAAATCGTTGCCAATGTTCATTTTAGTCCAAAATAGTTGACTGCGTAGGATGATATTCTGAAATGATCCTTCCATCTTTGATCGTTACGATCGGAATCCTCCTCTGGACAACTCTGGTCAATATCCTCTTGGTATTGGCAGAAGATGAGCCACACTATCCTCACAATTTCAACTACACCATTAATCACCCTGAAATGTGCATTTCAAACGGTGAGATTCAGCTGTTAATTATGGTGCACACTGCTGTTGACCACTTCCGGTCCCGTATGATGGTCAGAAGCACGTGGGGTTCGATAGTTAAAAGGAAGGACGTCCGGCTGCTTTTCCTACTGGGATCCCCATTAAAAACGGAAGTTCAGCAACAGATCCTCGACGAAGACTTGACTTTTGGAGACATTCTCCAGGAGGACTTCCAGGACACTTACTACAACCTAACTCTCAAGAGTATCATGATGATCAAGTGGGTAACTACTCATTGTCCAAATGCCCGCTATGTGCTCAAGATAGACGACGACTGTTTTCTAAATCCAGACAAGCTGTTGGCCTTCCTGAAGCAGAACTTGAAGGAAGTTGCCATTTATGGTCGGGTTTGGAAATCTAGTATACCTCATAGGGACAAGAAGAGCAAATGGTACATGTCCAAGGAGATGTACCCAGGGAGAAAATATCCGGATTTTGCTGCTGGTCCATCGTACTTGCTCACCCAGAAAGCAGTGCCCTTGTTATACTCAGCGGCAATGACCATCAAGGCCATCAATCTGGAAGATGTTTATCTCAATGGCATGTGTGCGGAAAAAGCCAGAATCCCTCGAATTAACAACGAGGAATTTTATGTACCAGCATCAAAACTCAAGAAGGTGGAGATCATCAGGAACGAGGTGATGACCATTCATGATTATCCAAGACACAAACTGTTTTTATTCTGGTGGTTACTGTATGATACGAGGGGAAAACAACTGGATAGGATTCTAGTAAGGGCACTAAGAGGAGTCTCTTTTTGAAATGCTAACTCAGGAATGGTATGAAAATATATTACCATTCGGTGGAAATGTTCGACATTTTAGCATCGATTTTTTTATATAAAATTATGACATTTTTTTGACATGATTCTTACACAGAATAAATAAAAGGTGCGAACTTTAGAGGATGTTTGTTTCCTGTTACTTTGTGGGTATCAAACCACTAATGTATACTTGTAGAGAAAAATAACAGGAACATGGTGGGTAGAGTTATTTATATCGATAAGGAATCATGAGTTATCCAAAAATGGTGATAATATGTGTTCGTAATCTGCAGCCTCGTGTGTTTCTCTTTAGTTGTTCAGACGTGCCCATATTTAAGGATTCCACATATTGCAATGTTTATACATGTACATATTTCATCTGCACTTTCGACATTGACCATCATATAGGATGTTTCATCTTGACCACATTTATACATTTCAAATTTGAAGACTTGGAGAAGAGGGATATACATGTATAGTTATGGTACACTTCATACACGCATTCAGTTATGTATATTTCTAATTTATAAAAAAAAAATATTATATTCCTTAAAAATATAGTGTAATGACGTAATCAGATGCATTATAAAATTGATGTACGCAGGATAGTATAGCAACTATTTGTAAACCAATTGCTATCAATGGTTTTATAATATGGGCTAAGATATATCTCTGGATATCAATGGTATAAATTGCCATATCGAAAGTTAGACATCTATAAATATATACTTGGATATAATGTCTGTATTGATTCTATGAATCATTTTCGTCGATTGATATCAAGTTTTCCCATCTATAGTTGAGTATATATACCATGTGTGGAGATAAGTTAACCCAGATTTATAAAAAAAAATGAAATGTGGATAACGATATGAGAATATCGTTTATAAAATCATTGGAAGACTCAATAAAATTGATAGGTCATATTGATTCGGAAAACAGTATTTATAGCTTCTGTAATTATCTAAACTTTTTTTAATGGGTTATATTGTGTAAATGGATGCATTCACTCTTACAGGATAATGCATTTTTTACAATTATCAGATATTGCAATCACTATTTTGTTCTCATTACTATCATCACAACTTCTCCATATAGTTGTATTCATATTTGCTGACGTAACTGAAATTATTTACAATCGTAAAATCTGATAGCTTATAACTATACGTTGTTAATTAAGCTTATTATAGCTGAAAATATGCATTGTGATATTCAACATCCGCGTTTAACCCGTCTATTTTTCAGTACTGCATGCTAACTTTTTAAAAGGTAGGCTACTCTTTAGGTATGATATATGGGACAAAACCTTTTTTGTAGAATTGCTAAATGTGCTTTTCATCACTTAGCACACCAATAAGTGTTACTTAAGCTAACATTTCCCATTAGTGCTTAAATATATTCGACGATTGTACAGCTTAATGGCAGTGGTTCCTTAATCTTTAAACGATTACAAAAGATTTCATCGTCTGCCATTTAATTAATCGTAAAATATGCGATAATACTAATAAAGATCCAACAATGGAAATAAAAACAGGGAAGTGATTTTCAATGTTTTTGTTACGCAAAAGTCGTTGAACAACAAATGCATTTAAACAACATTATGTACATGTATATATAAAAAAGTCATGACATTTTGGGAAATCTTTCATAACATATAGGGAAAACTTTCCTGAAATATTGATCTAACTTCCTTCAAAAATGGTACTTTCACAACGAATTTTTAGTTTAGATTTTATTAGATCTGATTAGGTTCTGACCTTAGGTTTCTATAGGGGAGCGATTCCGACCTAACCTCCTGTTTCTAGGAGGATTGATTCTGACCTAACCTAACCTCCGGTTTCTAGGGGGATGTATTCTGACCTAACCTAACCACTGGTTTCTAGGAGAGGGATTCTTACCTAACATAACCTCTGGTTTCTAGTGTAGGGATTCTCCCCATGAACCTAACCTACGGTTTCTAGGATGAGATCCTGACCTAACCTAACCTCTGGTTTCTTGTGTAGGGATTCTGACCTAACCTAACCTTCTGTTTCTAGGGAGATTGATTCTTACCTAACCTAACCTCTGGTTTCTAGTGGAGGGATTCTGACCTAGCCTATAACCTGTGGTTACTAGGGGAGAGATACTAACCTAAGTTAGTCTAACCGCAACTATAACCTAACCTTTGGTTTACAGGGGTACCATTTTTCATCAATTCCCTTTTTATTTTCATTGCTCATGTCGAGGCCTGCACTTGAGGCTAGAAATTATCACAGCCGGCTAAAGTAAACTTCTACATATGAAGGTGATATTAATTAGAAATAAATGAGATTGTAATTGCACGTGTCAAACTCGGTATATAGTCAGTAATGAAGAAATTTTAGTGACAGTTCAGCATCAACAATTATTGGGTCCTTGTGCTGCAAAATATAATGTGTACATCTGACATTGCAGCCTTTATAAACCAGCCATTTTCGTTACCAATATTCTATTACAAAATGTCCACGTTGTGCTTTTTGAGATAAGGATTCTTGTAATCCTAAATGCCTTATCTGATAAAAAAAATCGCATTGCCTCGTTCCAAACTTCATGCCTTAAATGTGTATTTTCGTGTAATGTTCTGGTCTTATCCCTCGTAGGACAATGAATTTTTTCAGCACTCGGTTCATGAGGAAGTGGTTCCTGCTTTTTGCATGCTTCATCGCATTGGTCATCTTCTGGTTCATGGTGAGATACCGCTTTTCGTTCAATTACCACATGGCTCACGGGATCCTGTATCCCGAACAGCTTGGACATACTTCCAGAGTTGCCATTCCAGACTTAAATTCACAAAGGCATCCTGATGACCCTTTCACCCTGCTGGTCATGGTTGTGTCTACATCCACGCATTTTGAGCAACGCATGACTGTACGTCAAACCTGGGGCACAGTGCACCAGCGCAAGGACACCGATGTCTTTTTCCTTGTAGACATCACAGACGATGACATCACTCAGAAGAAAGTGACTATTGAGGGTGACCTCTATGGTGACATTGTTCAGGCAAGACAGTTGGACCCAGAGTCCTCAACCCTGGCCATCGTCCAATGGTTTAGTGAATTTAGGCCCCAGTCAAGATTTGTCTTGAAGATCACTGATGACTGCTTCTTGAACCCTTTCAACCTGTTCAGATGGTTGAAGAACGTGACTGCTGATGTGGCCTTTTTCGACAGGGACATTGTGCAGGGACATCCAAATCTGGATGCTTGTCCTGCAGTCATCAGTCAAGCATCTTATGTCGTGACTGGCAAAGCTATTGCTATGTTGAACCTTACTGGAGATACCACTGAAAAACTCACATTTTGCAAACAGATGGCCCAAATCCAGGTTTTGCAGCAAAGGGACCTTAACGTGGCCTTGAAGTCCAGCCTATGTGAAACCGAGACTATAGTGACCCTTACTGGTATCTCACCCAACAGTATGCGAATGCTATGGTGGTTTATCAATGATGAAAAGCTGAAAGAGTCCTCCGAGAACTGTTTAAGTTCCAATCTATTCGATTAGGGCATCTAGATTTTAGTGAAGGGTCAGATGCCCCTGAAATGGTTAAGGCCCTGTAGTGTAACTTAAGCTAAGTATAGCCTGAAGCCTAGGGCCCAGAAGACCTCTTGTGGGCCTGTGTATAAGTTATAAGATATTGCAGGGAGGAGTCTTTAAAGGTGCATGGACAATCCATGAAAATACACCTTTTGAAACACTTTGATGGGTATACACATGAAATTTTAACGTTTTTTGCATGGCTTTTAAGGGCTTATCAGTGTTTACCACTCATTGTTAATATTTGATATGTTGTGAATAGTTACCGGCGAAGTGTATCACTATTTTAATGGCATTAAGTTGAAATCAGTTTATTAGAGAGCATAAAAGAAATAGGTAGACGTTTACTTTAGCCGGCTATTGCTATTTTTTAGCATTCAATGCTGGAATTCTGATCTAAATTCCGGTTTCTAAGGGTGGGATTTTGACTTAACATAATCTGACTTCCGGTTTCTGGGGAAGAGATTATGAGCTAACCTAATCTGACTTCCGGTTTCTGAGGGAGAGATTATGAGCTAACCTAATCTATCTTCCGGTTTCTAGGGGAGGGATTCTATCCTAACCTAAACTCCGGTGTCTAGGAGAGGGATTTTGATGTAACCTAGCTAACCTTCTGTGTCCAGGGAAGGGAATCTTACCTAACCTAACCTACCCTCCGGTGTCTAAGGCAGGGATTCTGACCTAACCTAACCTCCAGTTTTTAGGGGAGGGATTCTTTACTTAATCTAACTTCCGGTTTCTGTGGGAGGGATTCTGATCCAATCTAACATTTGGTGTCTATATGGAGGGATTCTGACCTAATCTAACCTTCGGTTTCTAGAGGAAGGATTCTAACTTAACCTAACTTTGCCTAACCTAACCTTCGGTTTACAGGAATTCCATATTTCCTCAATTCCAATTTATTTTATTTTCATTGCTCATGTCGAGCCCTGCATTTGAGGCTAGAAAATAACACAGTCTGCTAAAGTAAACTAAAGAAACATATTACAAATTGTGTTTATTGTTCTTTAAATACGTGTTCTATGTGTTTCAATGATGTGATTCAAGTGAATGATGCGATATTTGGGACACAACCATATTGATATTTAAGGAATTTATCCAGTGCTTCCATGTGTTCTAAAATGTTGTCTTAGTTTGTGTTGCAAATTGTGTTTGGTGCTTTTAATTTCACTTTTCAAATATAGACTCTTCTAGTGATTTGAATTATAATTTGATTTAAAACCTGAATTTCAATCATTTTTTACACAAAGTGGTAGAAGTGGGAATTTGAAAGTTTTGAATGCTATCATTCCAAAAAAACGAACATTGTTAAACATAAATTTCAATCCAATTTCTCGGTAATTTTGACATGAGTACAAAAAAATTGATGCAAAAATAAATTGAATTTGAATTTAGGCCAAACTTGTTTTCGTTTTTCAAGATAGAAATTCAGGACGAATCATACTTTAAAATACAGGATGAATCATGCTTTAAAATACTGTTTTATGAGCAAATGATCAGTTTCTATAAAAACGTTTTTTTAGGAAATCTAGGCCAATATTGCTCTAGTTTGCTAATTCATCATGTGTTATTCGTTGATTTTACAATAACTTATTACATTTACATAATTTATAATAAACATAGAAACTTGTATTTGCTCAGGCTTTAAAAGTCAAACTTCCTTGATTAAAGCCAAAAGTAAAAATCAAATATTATGAGGCTACATTTACATGTATAGATATATAAAATTTATACATTTAAATGATCACACTAAAGTGAGATAGCCTCAATTAATATCATACCATTTGCATGAAGCTTCGTTATATAGTAAACTTGCATTCAAAAGTAGACTAAATCAAGAAAATTAGCAATCTTCTCATCCATATACATTATTACCTAATGAATATGTATGCATTTTCCATTCAATTATTCTTATATATATATATGAATAAGTTTTAACTTTTATGTTTAATTTGATAGAACTGGCAGCTTGTCAATTAAATTTTAAAAAAACTCGATGGTATGTCATGCATTTCATTTTACTTATTTATTATTTTTTGTGTAAATATTTGTAAATGCATCGTTTAATCTTGCATGAATTTAATGGTGCATGTCACTATAATATGTTGTTGAATTTTATCTAAAATTCCGATTTTTAATCGTTGAATCGATTCATTACACATGGTGAGAATAAGTTATCGGACTGATAACTGTCTTGATTTTCTGAATTTACAAATTCACAATAGTTCCATATCGACATAAACTAATTAACTCATTTGCAAAGCTGAGACCAATTCAATTGATACGCAAATGTTGTTCAATTCTTAGAGCTAGATGTTTTGTTGTCGATTGTGTATACCTGGAATTGAGAACGAAATTCTTGTGAGGAATGAAAGGGAAAGCATTTCGAGTTTTGCTTCTTTGTGTGCATCAGACTGCAACCAATGTAGGCCTACATAAAATGCAAAGTATATTATTTGCGAACAAACCTAGTTCCCATGAGGCGTTCGTTCCTAGAAATTTTTAAACATGGAGACCACCCAAGGATGTTTTTTTACATTTTTTATGGTGACATGTGCATGGATCCCCTGATGCAAATTTCTCCGTATTTGTTTAAATATATTGAATTATTCATAAGAGGGTTATAAAATCAAATGGTTTTGATGAAATTGAAGGTGTTGCCTTTTTTTTGGGTTTAAAACATCTGTACGCCTAGTAATGCATGGTGCTGGTATCTTTATAAATTATCGATGATGACATTAGTATGACGTCACTGCCAGGTGTAAACATATTGGGATATTGGTCAAAATCTCGAGGTCTTCTAAGAGTGATTTCTTGACTTTTTTAGCCTTGTTGTGTCACCTCATTCATTTTTCTTTGTATTCCCTTTTCAAAAATCAAAGTGGGATATCCTATTGAGCTTCCAAAAACAATTTTCATTCATTGGTGAAACTAAAATAGGGACGTGGGTGAAATTTACAAGGTTCGTAGTAAAAAGTACATGTACATGTACATACAAAATGTAAATAAAAATATATAATTATATAAAGTAAAACCTGGTAAAGTGATCACCTTCGCGTAGTGATCGACCACGTTTCATAAATTGGTTTTAGTGCATCATGTATATATGTTTTCCTTCATAAAAAATTCTGTGTAGCGATCTAATTTGGCCATTTGTTGGATGGTCCTCTTTAGCAGGTTTTATTGTCTGCAGTAAACTTGTATCTGATCATTTTTATGATCAAATTTTTCAAAAATTAAGGACTTTTTAAAGCTTTAGAGTTCATTCCAGCAAAATTAAGCACCTTTAAGGACTTTGAAGGACCTGTACAAACCCTGAATTTAGAAACCCCTAATCGTATACGGTAACGGCGCTTCATTTACATCACGTGTTCAGTGGTAATATCATAACTGCGCAGACGCTTCATTTACATCACGTGTTCAGTAGTCATATCTTAACGGCGCTTCAGTTCAATGCCAACAACAGGTGGCATTGCCTTCACTTTTACTCCATTGCAAACATGCAAAAATCTTTAAATTAATTTGGCGAAGTCACATAATTTATCCAATTTTACCTCACCTGGTTAATTTCTCCGATTAAATTTCGCCTATCAGACCAGGTAGAATTCATGTTAGAAACTAATAAATTTCCTATATGTGTTATTTCTACAATTTTTTGTATATCAACGTGCAATACACGTAGCGTTGCAGATAGGTCATAATAATGTACGACATAATGACATCACCCTATGTAGAATTCTTAAATATGTCAGCATTTGTTCATCTCACTAATTATGTGAGCTCACGTGATGAGCAGTCATGATAGTGATGTCACAATTGACTTCATGCCTTGTAATCACAACAGTATCTAGCATTCTTAAAATAGGTCATCTTCATACATAAAACTACCGTAAGATTAATTTTAGATCAATATGCAGTTATTAAGGATAATCAACACGCATTCCAATTTTACCGTTAAATTAATTATTCTCGTAATTGCCATTATGCCATTATTTTTAGTCGTTATACGGATGTCGACATGCAGATGTAACTTTTACCTAGCGTCATTGACGCAATTTTCAGTTTATAATTTCGTTATAGTTGTGTACTGCAGGTGTCTGGCTATAATTGTACCGTTTATAGCATTTTGTTTTCAAAGTAATTAATTGTTATTATGATGCACTTTAATAACTGTGCTAAGCGGTGTTGATCCCTGTTTTCACAATAAACTACTCATGGCGTCATATACTTAATGAATTCTTATCCTGAATGAGCAACATGTGGGATAGACGTCATCCAGCTTTAAAATGAGGTCAAGTGCACATTGCTTTTGCCAATAGAATGCAGTAATATTTTTAGATTTAGACACATTTTTTGTCTTTGATGGTTTACAAAATCCTATATATGCTTGCCTTGAAAGTAAATGAGGACGATATGAGCAATACCTATTGATATCAAGTTTATTAAAGAAAATCACTTTCTATAAATTACTACCTGTGTGCTTGGTACATAAATCTTGTAATATAGCTAATTAAAAACATGGCGCTGCTATTTGACAAAAAATGCCTGTTGTTTAAATGGATTTCGTCAATATTCAACTGACATATATACCTTGGTCACTAATTTAATCTTGTATTAGACGAAATAAAAATCATTTGAGTAGATAATGCATAAATGGAACATTGACCCGGGGTTTATTCGAAAGGGTTTATTATTTTTATTCCCTCAAAGTTGGTATCAATAAATTAAAAAATGCAGAAACAAGCATCTACGGTAGCTGTATTTTATTTGCTTGATATTCCAATAATAATTACATGTACATTGTAAATAAGGGGAATTACTTATGCACTGCTCGAAGCTATTAGAAATGGGAGGCGCGAACACTTAATTAGGGGTTTTCCCTAATTAACATCCGGGGATCATTTACAATTTCACACGCAATTAGCAAATACTGCTCTGTGTTTCGACGTTTCTGAAAAGTCGTAACGGCGCTTCATGAACATCACGTGTTCAGTGGCTGTATCGTAACGGCGCTTCATTGAATTGCCGTCACTTTTATTTCCGTCTAGACAAGATTCGTGTCAGAGGAATAAAAGAAAATTTTACCTCTGCAGTTTTATTGCGTCATAAGCAATAAAATTGTTCTTTGTTGTCCTGGAATACAGTGCCCTTTGTGTTCTAAAAGGTGAATTCTACCTAATTTTTATAATTGGCTATAAATTTTAATTGAGCATATGACATATATTCCACAGGGCACTAAAATGCTATGGTAATCTTCTCAATTAGTCTAATTATACTTATGTACCTGTATACATGACTATGCACTAAAATGAATACACTTGATTACAATTTCAATTTAATGCTTGACCGAAATTTTGAGCATTTGCTCCAAAAAATGAATCCATTTCACAACTTTGCACTCCAGCTGGATGAAGATAAATAAATTGGATTTTTGAGAGAGATAAGCACCATCTGGTTTGCACTCTTTATTTAATCACAATTCACAAGGTGATGAATTGAATTCAGCGTTCTTTATTGAAAGTTAAAGAATGGTACAAAACGATATGTGTAACAAATGCAATGTGAATCGATCAAGTATACGTTTCATGGAAAATCCATTGTAAAGAGGAAAAAATGGTCCTCTTTGACCAGCTGGAATGCTCTAATGTTTATCCGAGCACCCGTTCAGCTGTCCATTCTGGCAGTGACTTGCTTTGGTGCCATTAGTGATGGATTTCACAGGTTCGGCATGGTCTTTACGGTAGCCATTGGGGTTTGAGGTCTGCCACCTCCAAAAGTCCTCGCCTAAATATTAGCCAAAACATCCTTAATTACAAACATTGCTTTTGAAATCATGTATAGCGAGGATGAAAAATGTCCATACACATCTTGTCCAAGCCGTGAACTGCTTTCCAACCCAAATCCTTTTCTGCCAAAGCCGAATTTGCGAACATGGCTGCAATGTCCCCTGGACGACGTTCCATCAGCGTGTAAGGAACCTATGAAATGTCATTATTGAAAATTTAGTACGTGTTGCAGAATTCCATCTCGAGTAGTTTATAGTTGATACCATGTCCCCAAAAACATTTTTATTTGTTCGCTTACTTTACACCCGCTGGCTTTCTCAAAGGCCTTCACAAGCTGCAGCACAGAAATTCCATTTCCGGTACCCAGATTATAAACCTTGAATAAATAAGATTAATTTTGTTGTAAGCACCGTCAACAATGGACATGACAAAAAGTTGGTGACTCCTGCCTATTTTTGTTAATTGATGCTCACCTTGTATTTGATATTACCTTCCTTCAGTTTGCTTAAGGCTGCTACGTGACCTGTGGCAAGGTCTATCACGTGGATATAATCTCTAACACCTGTAAAAAAATTATTTAATGAAACAGCAATTTTGCCAAATGGAGATTATGATGTCACGGCACTATGAGCTTATTCGTATTATTATAGAGATTAACGACGGCGTAAATTTAATCTAGGAAACAAATTGCAGTTCGGCACGTGTTCTGTAAACTCTATACCTGTGCCGTCTACGGTGTCGTAATCGCTTCCGAAGATGGCCAAACTCGGTTTCTTGCCAATGGCCACCTGGGCCATGTAGGGCATCAAATTGGTGAAAGCCTTGGTGGGATCCTCACCGATCAGGCCGGAAGGATGTGCTCCAACCGGGTTAAAATAACGCAACGAGATGATGTTCCATTCCTAAAAGTAACAAAAAGAATTTTTCTCATTCTGATTCAGCACCCCCTTGTGGTAATGAGCCTTTAACATGGCTATACGTGAATTTACCTTTTCGGCAAAGCATAGGTCCGAGAGCATCTCTTCAATTAGGTATTTGGTGCGGCCATAGACGCTCGTCACCTGTCCAATCGGATGGGATTCGGTGATGGGCAAGTGCTGAGGGTCACCGTACACGCAACAGGAGCTCGAAAACACCAGGTCAAAAACCTCGTGATCTTTCATGACCTGTGACGTGCGAAAGAAAAAAAATTGCATGCTCGTGTAACATTGTTCATCCTGTGTTGATGACTCTGCCCAAGGCCAGACTATAGGCTGTTAACGCGCGTTTGGCTAGCCTTGCACAGGGCATCAAATTTAATTTAAATTCTAGAATTATAAAATTTGCACATTAATATCACGTGCACAAATTAATTCTTTTAGAATTAAAAGCCTTGTTTGAGGCACACCAAACGCGCGTTAACAGCCTAGTCTGGCCTGGGGCTAAATGAGTCCATTTTAACACTTTGAATTGAACCACATGATGCTATTTTCAAATATTTTGACGAAATTTATTCGAACCTCTAATAGATTGATGGTTCCAACCACGTTGTTTTTGTAGTATAGCAGAGGAACCTGCAGGGATTCTCCAACTGCTTTCATGGCGGCAAAGTGAATGACAAAGTTGATCTTGTGCTAAAAATTAGGCGAAATTTTATTTTGTTTGAATTTTCTGTCATAGCTCAATCAATATAATTTTGCTGTAAGATTCTCACTTGGGAAAATATATAATTGAGGCGATCTTTGTCTAGTAAATCGCACGCGTAGAAATGGACCTTCTTGCCCGTGATTTCTTCGGCCCGCCGCAAACTTGGGGCATCTCCGGCGCCACCTGTGGGTGATATGAAAACTTTGAATAATGATTTACTTTTATGGAAGATGGAAGATACTTGAGAAAAGCATGGTCCAAATATATGGGGGGGGGGGGTGGTCTAATAAGGC
>JAQGCC010001467.1:0-23609 GCA_034698905.1 Xestoiulus laeticollis | reverse complement strand
CCACATCAAGTGGAGCAGACAACTTGATTGGATTCGCGCAACTCGATCAAGACTTGATATATATCAGTGCACTTGATATGGTTGGTGTCATCCAGGTCTTGAAAACTGCAGTGGAATTCACTTATAATTACGTTTTAACGATGCTGGATAAAGCGATATTCCGGGTATAACGATTCCGAGCAACGTGTTCGGTCGGTCTGCTATCGTATAATGTACTGTACTTTTGTATGGATACTATGATGTTCGATATAACGATTATCTGGACATAGTGATGCCATTTTGAAACCAAAAATAGTCCTGTCGTTCGCCTATAACGATTTTCTGAGATTTCCTCCCTTTTTCCCACGTACGACAAAAATATTTACAATCTTAAAGTTAATTGGGTTGTATTTTTATCTGAACTCTTATACCACGAAACATTAACTTTCAAAAAGCCAAAAAATGTTCGTAGTTTGTATTAAATTTAAGTCAAATTTAATAATTACAATTACATGTATATATTTTACTGCTGATATTTGTGTAAATTTTAAATTTTAGAAATTCATGTACGAACATTAAAATTTATCTTCGTTATTAAATAATTGTTTTGTCAATATTGGTAAAGGCTACATTAATAAGTTTTATTCACTTTCCAGTTTTAGATAAACGGTTTCACTATTTATTTTTTATAAAAAAGGTTTTTAATTTCTCCTTAATTTCCAGCAAACCGCTTAATTAAAAATTATTCTGTACGATTTTATCAGTCAAAACATTTAATAAATACATGAAAATAAATTTTAAACTTGTATTTCTGTGTGCATGCATGTACATTTTTATTGTCATTGCAAGTACGTTTTATTTTTCATAAATCCGGATATAGCGATCTGATTGCTTATGTTTATTAAATATTTTGTTTAAGTGAATTCCACTGTAGTTATATAATTTAGATGTACCATAGAACTTTAACATATAATTTTGCATAGTAGATGTAAGATTTTGCATAGAACATTGTAAATACATTTCATTTCAATTGTATTTATAGCTTATGTACTTGTATACACATGAAAAGCTTTCTGTAGTATTAAATAAACTTTTATTCCACACAAGCCTTTCTTGTATAAAGTTATTATAGACTAGGTTATGTCGCGTTATGGGACACCAGAGTTTATAATCCAAAACTTCAAATGCTCTTTCAATATTTGATTATTTTCAGTTTTTTTTGTGTCCTGCACATGCTATATAACAATAAAACCCACGTAGTGTGGACGTCTGAAAGTCTCGTTGGAATCTTTTAAGTGTATGGGGATTTGAAGTACATACGAGTTTTATAGCGAAAATGCGTCCACGAATTCGTCCGAAATAATTTAATAACGAAAGTTTGTTCACCACTCTTTCAAGTCCTCAACACTCTCTATTTACCATAAATATTTCCACGAATCGTTTTTTTATGACGAGAATTGGGTAAAAAAAAAGCTCAAAACGGGCTACATAAAAAAGTGCAAGGGAAATGCAGCCATGCATTTTGTATCAAATACGAATAAGTTTTTTTTTTAATACAAGCATATTTACATATTGCGTTATGGCGAGGCCCAACGCCCCACATTATGCATTATATGGAGAGTCATAAAACCGAGTCTTCCATATATAAATTCTTCAACCTGGGATTAATATTTTTTTGGGGGGAGGAGGATTGGTCATACATCCACTACCACGAGAGCCTCTACAGTCCGTTATTAATTTTTTTTTCCTATATTCAGTTTCGTGATGTGTCTCATTTTTGCAACTTTGCATTTTCGTCTCTCTTTCTCTCATATATAACGTTATTTTATTATATTTCCTATAGCGTAGAAGGTATACACAAAAGCAATTCTGCCTTCACAATAGGGAAGCAATTTGTAATTCATTTGCGTGGACCATAATGAAGCTGTCAGCTTTTCACCCTCCTAATATTCCATAACGTCTGAAATTATTTTGCATTTGCATGTCGGATGTTCCCTCACTATGGGGCCTCTGCGGTTGGCTAAATTTTGTGAAATTTAAGCGGACCTCGTTACTTTTTTTTTATTCTTCTTCTTTTCAGCCCATCCTTTTTTAAAAAAACTAATTTGTTACACAGATTTAACGTATAATTTTTGCGTTTTAAACTCCATTTATCATTTATATTGTTTGGTGTATTTTTATTCATTAAACGTCGCTTAGGGTGGTGCGCTGTAAGAAACAGTATAATGCGGAATTGGATGCCTTAACCTGTTTACAACAAATGGTGCTTTTTATTGTCTCCACATGCAGATTTCTAGAAACAAAGTATGGAAATAAACGTCGAAAGAAAATCTCTTTTCTTTGCCATTTCGACAATTTTTACAACCAGATTTTGTGTTGAAGACAGTGTGATCCGTTACCTAATCCTCTAAATCTGCAGCGCTTTGCTCAACTAGAAATCCGTGAAAATCCCTGTCTGTAATCCACTTCTGTGACAGATGCTTGAAATATTCACGTATACTTTATACTCCCACGTTGCATACGTTTGTTTATTATTATAATAGTATGAAAATACGTTCTAAAACTGAGTTTCTCATTGTGCATGTTTTGTTGTTTGGTCAATTTTTACACCTATATACAAAATATACTTTTTCTGTAAACATCACTTTTTATGCATTTCTGCAGAATCAATTATGTTGCATTTCTGCAGAACCTAAAATTGCTAAATTTAAAAAAAATTGTTAGATGAATTCTTATAACTTGCACTTGGCATTATATACAGTATGGAACCTTGTACAGTATAGTGGTATTTGTACAATGTATATTAAAAACTAACTACTTAAAAGGAAAATTCAGCAAACACCTTTCATCATGTAAATTTCTGCAAGAAATTCTGCAGAATTATGGTGGAAAGTTGTATGACATTTTTTAAGAATTCTGCAGAAAATACACTGATTTTTTTCTGCTCACTTTCTGCTCATTATTTTTGTATGGGAAATGAATGGTTATATTCATAACATTTATAATTAGTTTGGGATTTATATACTATACATGTATGTGCTTAGCCTAAGTTACTTTTCAAATCAACGAGGATAATAATCTTCTGATGACCACCTTGTTTTTGAAAATTCTGATGACTTTTGGGGTCTGTTTGAGCCAGAAAGTGTTTATATACATATACATATATATATTGTACATGGGCATATAAGGATGCTATCTAAAGATAGCATGTTTGTAGTAAAACTAATCTTGCATTTATTACATTTTTTGTTCAAATTTGTTCATATTTCATTCTCCATATTTAAAATTAAAACCTGTACAGGTAATTATCTCTTATCTAGCAAATGACAAAGTGATGGAGCTATGATGAAATTTTAACTTTGAATTTGTTGGCAACACTGCATGTGCTGTTTAAATGGCAGCTATATATCGAAGGCAAGAAAACGAGTCCAAAATTCAATAAAGAAATAATATAATGTATGTAGCTGAAAATAATGTTTCCATTATTTAGTCCATCCTGTGTTTGGTAATCCAAATTTACACATATTTAAAACATGATTGTCATGTGCTTTTTAAATAATTTGTCAATATGAATAAATGCATTAGAATGCAGTATAAAAATTAGTAGGAAATATTAAATATCTAAGATACATGTATACAACAAAATACAAAATGTACTTTTAATATTCAATGGAAATGTACTATGTTTACATCCAATTATAATAAACAACATGGATATACTTCCACAGTTGTAGCCTCGAAAGTATGGAGGACATATGATAAACTATGCCTGTCTTGAATAAATAAAATGAAAAATGATATTGTATTCAATGTACAGTATTTTTTTGCAAACTATATTATACTTTGCATGATATTAGAATTTAAAAATTAATGCGATTCGGAAGTCTATCAAACATGAATTGCAAAAATAATTTAATGCAGTCTACCATATACTACTGAAATAAATAATTCCACATAATCTTTAGAATGAAAGAATCTGTACAAGCAACATGATGGACCTTTCTTTGGTTCCAGACAAACCTTCCATCAAAGAATCAATGAAATTGGTTACATTTATTTTTGTGCAAATGTTCTGAAAAGCAATTCTGGAACAGTAATACTGCTTTGAAATGTCTTTGGACTGTCCATCTGGAGACAATAGAGCGATACATTCGTCCATTAAGACGATATATTAGATACCACGGTATTGTATTGTCTTGATAATCATCCCAAAAACAGAATAGAGGTTAATGAACACTAGGAAAAAAGTTTTTTTTATGGAGGTCTTCCAAATCCTTCTTTTCTAAAGCTGCTATTGAGGGGAATTGAGGATGAGGGGATTATAGGTTTATCAAAGCTGGAATCTAGATCTGAATCCGCTGCCGACGTTGATGAATATGCTAACAAGTTCCATTTTTATAAATCCTTAATAAAAAAAGGGAATCACAATACCAGCAAAAAGCGACGCCCATAGACAATGCTTTTGCTTCCGTCCGCCATTTCACGCTACATGTGACTGCCGCCGGTTTTTGCCCATTGTCTGGTTTGCATTGTTCTGCTAATGTCAGTTTATGTTTTTAATTCAATTTCTTAGCCCCACAATTTGCCTGACAAGGAGGTCAAGAGGAATTATCTCGATAAATTCATATAATATTGATTCACTGCTTTGATTTGGACGTTACAGAATATAAACCTGTTGTGATGCCATGTTGGACATCACTTATAGGCTCAAGCACAAGCCGCAACGTTTTTCCCGCGTAATTAGATGTGCGCATGCGTTGTTCATGCGCGCATCTAATTACGCGGGAAAAGCGTTGTTGGCTTGTGCTTAACAGCGCTCATGTGAAGGAACCTTATGTCTTTGTATCCAGCTACTATCATCTTGTAGTGTCATGCTGTCAGGGTTTAACGTAATCGAATTTTATCCTTTTAATATGACATTTTCAAATAAGTATGCTGTAGTCTTAATACATGTACTTTCATAATGCAAATCTGACCACATAAACTGTACATGTAAAAGGATTTTCAGTACTCCAACATGTTTAGAACACGTGTTTAGTTATCAACTTTTTAAACAAGTGCAGTGTAGTCTCGGTAATCCGACCCTGTGATAATCCGACAATTTTGAAATTTTCGTCCCTAATACCAGAGAGTGCTTGAAAAAGTGCTTAATATTATAAAACCAAACGAGAATTACAGATTTCTTAAGCCAAATAATATGATATAAGTGAGTTTTTTAAAATCAAGTAAGTGCATACATGTATCTGCAATGTTTTGCTAATCCGACAGTACTTGATCCAATATGGTGAGTCTGCACTGGGTGATGAAGATAAGTTTACTCTAAATACACATTTTCCAAAACCAATAAGCAATAGGTGAGTTTTTTACAATCAAGTAAGTGTACATGTATCTGCAATGTTTTGCTAATCCGACAGTACTTGATCCAATATGGTGAGTCTGCACTGGGTGATGAAGATAAGTTTACTCTAAATACACATTTTCCAAAACCAATAAGCAATAGGTGAGTTTTTTACAATCAAGTGTGTGTACATGTATCTCCAATATGTTTTGCTAATCCGACCGTACTTGATCCAATATGGTGAGTCTGCACTGGGTGATGAAGATAAATTTACTCTAAATACACATGTTCCAACATGTCACAAAATATAATTTTGTAGTAGAATGAAAATATTGTTTGCATGATCAGAACATGTTTCCATTTACATGATTTAAATACAGTGGCAATTATTCGTACTCCAAAAAATGTCATTTATTGTAACTTATACCTATATTCATAGCCATCTAAGTTGCCAGATATTCATTTATAATACAGCACTCTCACATACAGTGTACATTATATCAGTGAAGCATCGTGCTCGAAATGAAATTATTGCTAGTCTATGGTAATTTTGCAATTACTTTTGTCACTTTTCTTCCAACTTATGACATAAATTCATACATTTTCAGTGTGCATTTCCATCAAGGTATACGAAGAAGAAGCGTTTGGCAGAACGCCATTATAAAAGTACATTACGAGGTGTTTTATGGCCAAACGGATGATTTATTTGGATGCAAATTTTAATTGGCAATGGATTATATTTTCGATGCATTAATAATCTTTTTTTTAAGCTAGTCTTCCTCCACATAACATCCACATGTGCTCTCTCGCATATATATATATCTTCAACAAGCTTACCGTTAACACCTATTTTCGCCTCTATATTTCTCCCCACGGGAACAATACCTTTCATAATGGTAAAGAAATATGCGTTTTGGTGTCCCACAGTGCATGTTTACAGCCCATCTAATCCACGACATCTGACTGATATATTTTTATGCATAAATTAACAGTGGATTTGCCTGGATGCTCGCCTATTTATGGGTTTCGGGCATGCGTTCAGGTGAGGGAGGACAAATTGCTTCCATCATTTATACCTTGTTTGACATGCGTGCCTAATTGGCGGAAATCAAATTTTCAAATGAAATATTCCAAGTTTTTATGCTTGATATTCGCACCTGATAAAAAAAAGCCTATCGGTCTTTAGGAATTAAATTGGCCAAAAAAAAACTGAACATTATAAAGGGTGAGGCAGGGGCGAAGTTTCCGTCCCAAATTTAAAACAAGTTCACATGCAACTAAAAATCGGTTGAATAATAAGTTAGGATGGGATGGTACAGGAGGAAGTACATGTGTTCGTTAATGTAACCTTGAACCTAATGCACGATAATTTTTTTTTTTTTTTTTTTTGGAAATCATTCCAATGTTAACGCTTTTTGTGTGGTGAAAGTGATTTTTCCAACCATGAAGTTACTAAACCTGCTTTTTATATGCCAAAATTGTTAATTATAAAGAAAAAAAGATGAATGTGTTATAAGGTGAAACCCTAACTATTGTTTCCACAAGAGAAAGTGAAACACGTTACAACGATTGCTCCGGTCACGAATTCTGTCTTATATAGACGAAATACAAATCAGACAAATTGTTTAAATTATTTTGCATGTGCATCAGCTGATTAACATTTATCATACAACATGTGGCTCTGTGTTTTGACATGGCTGAAATTTTGAAGCTGAATCTCCTACTATATTCTAACGGAGTTCATACATCACGTGTTCAGTGGTTATTTATCATAACAGCGGTTCAATGAAATGTTGCAGGTGCATTATATTATTTCTGGTCACTATAAACATAGACAGGTGGTAACTATACATAGCACTTTTACGGTATAAAGGAAACATGCTTTAAAACCAAGAACCGGGTTACCTAGAGCACTTACGGTGCTTTTTCAGACTGTTAAAACACTCACGATTTGGCGTAGGAAGTAGAAATCGCGGCCATGACGCCTTTATCGCGTCCGCCTATCCCTTTGTGAAGCCGATGTATTCGGCTGTCAAGCCAGCAGCCGCAACATTGGGCTTTACAAAGGGATGGGGGAAGTGCTTACGTAAGCCGATAAGCTATCCAAAAATATAGGCTTATGCTTACACGTTTGGGAAAAAATAGCGACGGCTGTATTGATACCGTAGGTTTTCCGAGTTCGTTTTGTAAGCCGTAAGTAATCTTGCATCGTAACCAACGAACCAACATAAACGTATGCGTTTTAATATATAAGGATTTATGAAAAATGGTCACTATGCTGTGTTGGTCACTTTCCTAGGTTTTAATGTATGTTATTATAAGAATTTGTCTTCTTTTTACTCCTTTGGTAAAAAATTGTGCTGCTATTTATCATTTTTCTAATTAGATATCAAAACTAAAGTTTGAAAACATGTTTTGTTTTCGTGGATTAAGACAGATTGAAACCAGGTGCATGATTCGATGAACAATTATAATGTACATGGACTTGATTAAAAGGTTTTTTCCTACCATTAACGAGTTCAAATTGAATGAAATTTGTGAACTTTAAAGTCTTGATAATAGGCATTGTTGGCAAACTTACAGTTGAAACCATAGTCTCTAATCTATAGCAAAATAATATTTTGTCATGATGAAGAAGGCGTAAATGATTACTTCTACTTAAATTAACTCTTGTTCTACACGCATTCACTTAAACTAGCAATTTACGATCAACTACTCAACGTTAATAACTGCGTTTTTGAAGGACAAACTTATTACGACCTTTTAATTTATTTGATATTCCGTTAAACCACGTATTAAGTACATGTAGATATAAAAAAAAGCAATTCTTCTAGTAATTTTCCAATCGTTTCTGACAATTGGCGTAGGCCTATTTTATTAGTCGCAATGGTCGTGCAATTTTTTATTAGAAGGTAACCTTCTTATTACGCTCGTATATCACATTATTATTTTAATCATGTCAGCGTTGTATTGATGAATAGGCTATTAACCCATAATTGCAGTAAACAGTTTTGTGCAATTGACAATTTTAGTGCAACGCATGGCAACTGATAAACTAGTCAAATTGTCTCGTCAAATGTAGAGGTCGTATCATTGGATGACGTTATGGTGTTTGTCTATTGGATATATGCATGCGATTTAGTGAAAGATTAAGTCATGTGGTAGTCACATACCAATTTTTGAAATTCAGCCTTGACAGCATTCTGTGTAAAAGAATAGCCTCTCTAAAAGCATAACCATGTGCTGGTCCCGACACTGGAGCCATGTATAAATGAACCTGTCTCAAAACATAACCTGTCTAAAAGCATACATTCACTGGTTCCAAGAATTAATATAGGTTTAGATAGGTTCTACTGAATGCTATACAATTCCCAAATAGGATATTCTCTTTATATGTTGTAAAATACATTAAAAGTTTTTTATTACAAAGGATCAGCTAAGTTCAGATTTGCGAAATTATAGCCTAGACATATAGACATGATCGTATATACAGTAGAACCTGTCTAAAAGCATCCTGCAGGAATATCCTCTTTAAAAGCTTAAAATGTGCCGGTCTCAACATGTATGCCTATTTGCAGATGAACCTGTCTAAGATATTTTTCCCTGGTCTATTAGTATGCTTTTACACAGTTACTACTGTACATGTATAATATACATATATTTTTAGTCATAAATGTATAAAGAGAACATTCAGTGGTTTTTCAACGTGTAAAATGTAATATGTTACCCTTGTCAAAATTAAAGTATCCTCGCTAAAGATATACCAAGTGTACTTATTTTGAACAACTTAGTATACTTTATAGAATACTTTCGTATACTTATAGGTACACTTTGTTATACTTCTAAGTAAACTTCATTATACTTCTAAGTACACTTTACAGTAAAGTATACTAGGAAAGGTGTACTTGATTTTTAGTTAGTATACTAAGTGCACTATTTTTGGACAAATTAGTATACATGTACTTAGTATTCAGAAAAGTATACCAAGTACACTTAAGATTTTGACAAGGGTATGTTGCATGATATCGTAAACGATTACATTACTATTTTAATCCATAATAGTAATCCATATATAAAAAAGAATTTGTCAATAGATAACAGCTTTTCTGCAGATCTGTGTATGAACAGACACTACATGAGTCTGATTTATCTCGACTTTGATGCAACCTACCTTAATTTTTCAAGGTTGGATTCTAGACACCCATGGCCAGTTTTCTACGATGGCATTTTGATTAAAATTCGCTTATGTATGGTAACTTTATAAATTGAAAGATTCTAATTACTCCCGTCATTCAAACAACAATAGCAAGGCTGCAATACTGTAAGTTATGGTCGTTGCTGTTTTTTAATTAGAATGTAAGATTATTTCCGTGCTTGTTTTCTCACGCTTATTTTTCGTCATGTGGATATCATGGCCAATATGTTATTTTTTTTTTGGAGTATGGAAAAAGGTGAAAGATCCAATCGCGCATTAATGTTTCGCAAACTAATTTCCATCAAAATAAGTGAGAAAAAAAGCATGTTGGATATCTTGCAAGCTGAAAATCCGCTATCAACTGCACGCTATGCTTTTTTGCCATTTAATATTGATATTTTTCGTGACGTTTTCAACGTACCGCACCCTTGATTTCTGTTCCTGATATCATAATTTATGGTATGTAGCCTATACTATTTTTGCTTCCCCTATACTTTTTATATATCTATGGCATACTTAATTCGCCCTGGCTTTCTAAATCTATATCCATTGATCATCTTTAATCGCGCATTAAAATGGCTTAAAAGAGCATTTTTAATGAAGGCTTATATAGGCTAAGCAATGGCCTCCACGAAACACCTTCCCTTAAATTAATAATGAGGCTATCCACGATTTGACATTCATAATCCATTCGCTATCACTACTATTTGGGATAATTATGAAATCAATAATTTCCCTTTGTAAACTGTACAGCTTTGGATGTCTTGTACTACATATATGGGCGCGTGCTGATTGATGATAGCAAATTATTAAGATTATCAATAATCATGTAATTTATATTTTGCCTAGCAAAAGACTTTTCACTAATTGTACTTAACTACTTGAACGAAATGTTAACTTTGAAATATGCCCTCGAGATCTAAAATTCTAAGCTTCATAATCTAATTACTGCTTATGTATACTAATGCGAGTTTCGTAATTTATTTATGGTTTAAGATACAAGAACCCGGTATCTAAATTCAAGCTATATGGGATAGCCACTTTTTTGGTTAACCAAATTTTTAACAGGTGTTGTATTAAAACCACACGAATGCGAATCACGTATACATGTAGTATCGAACCATTCCTGGTTCACTAATGAAATTGGTGTTACTGGTTAATTTAACGTCACACACCTTGTTTTATCACTTTATAATAATAGTGGCTTTGCAGGCTTGAGTAGTTTTAAAAAAAATTGCTAAAGGCATTATAGTAAAAATTATAGTTTTTTTATACAATGTAGCTACATGTATTTGTTTTGTATAAATTTCCATATACACTATACATGTACATATCAATTTCGTATCATGGTGGAATTAGTTATGGTATCCTGGTAAGATGTCAAGTAAAATCACGATTATACAGGGTGGACCAGAAGTCAGTGCCAGCCAACTTTTTTCTTAAATCTTAGTTATATGAACATTTTGCAAAACGGATCGTTACCGTTAAAGATCCAGATTCTTTACATCTAAAGATTTGATAATAAAAACAGTTTCACCTTGCAGACGTAAAATTTAAACGTTTAAAAACGTTTAAAATTTAAAAAAAAGAAGATAATGGTATTTTCGTACGAAATCAATCATTATTGTCTTCATTGACAATTATTTAAAGTTGTTATAGCGATCAGTTTAGAACTAGTAAACGCTAAATAGTAGCTACGCTGCAGTGCTCCACTGTTCTGTAGCCTAGCTATCATTTGGCATTTCCTTCTGTTCTTAAAAACATCATTACAGTTTTAAATAATTGCCAATGAGGACGAAAACAGTTTATTTCACAAGCAGACCATTATCTTTTTTTTTCCTAATTTGACATTTTGGTTTAAGTGTCACGGCTAAAAAGTTATAATTATGGTTTCTGTGAAAAATATGATCTTATATAGGTAAACTCTAATGACATCAGTGGATAGAGCACACATGATTTCCTATTTAATTGCAATAATGTAATTTTCATAACAAAAACGTTTAAGAAATAAAGTGGAGTAGCACTAACTTTGTGTCCTCCCTGTATATTCAGGAATCCGGAAGCTGAACCAAAATCTTAATGTACCTATACAAAAATAATCTATTGTAATTAAAAAATTACTGAATATTTTTGTACGTGTTCTTAAATACATTATGTGATGTGGATTAGGAAATTTATTTAGAAAATAGTGTTTAAATGTTATATTTTAGTGTGCTGTTGAATAACATTACTATTTGATGTTGTATGTTATATACACGTGACTATTACCATTATGATAATAATGTATTAATAATTTTGTAATTTGATTTTGGTCAACATGCAAAAACCTCTATTCCAATTTTAAACACTCCTTTCAAAATGCAAATGAAACAAACTTACAATTGGGTTATGCCTAAGTTTAATTTGGTGTGCGGAGTTTTCCTTGTGCGCAACTTTCCTAGAACCGTACAATATACATTACATGTATTTCTATAGTATGAAAATAGAAAAATGTGCAGATCGTTATTATTATTGCATAATATTAATAAAAATCCTCATTATAAATTAATCTAAATTTAGATCATTTAAAATTAAAAGGTTTGAACCGTACATTAGTAGTATAAGCATAACTAAAATGTTCATCGTAAATTAGCCTAAACTCGGGTCATCAAAGTGCACACCCTATAAATTAGGGAAAAAATATTTGTTCAGCAAGATCAGTTAAGGTTGTACAAACACGTGTCTTACCGAAATATTAGAAATGCTGTGGGTTCAACGAACTTGTTTGGGTCATTTATTATGCATTTTGATGGCCCTTTTATCCTTATCTGAAACGAGCCAACAGCAGCCAATCATCACCATTTGTGTAATTTTTGCTGCAAGTCCTTTTAAAAATGGAATTTATAGATAAAGATAAATCAATAAAATGGTGATAAGGACCCATGAATTAAATATGAAGTCAACCCCGCAATGTGCGTTGTCAAATAACTCATAAGTGAGGCATAACCTAATTTTTAATTCCAATTTATGTTCGCAGGTTAACGAGGGTTAGCTGCATATTTAAGCCATCTTGAATTGTGGCATAATCTTGTAGTAAATAGCACAAAAGCATAATTAATATAAGTTGGGTTTAAAAAAACATAAATTGGTCTTAAGAGGTACTATCTGAAATGGGAAAGTCCATAAAGCTATAGGAAGATTGAATTTGAAATCCACGAAAATTAGTACATAGTCGATGTAGTCAAATTAATGGGGCGTATTAGAAAAAAAACATGTTCTAACTTTGAGTTTATTCGCATTACATATAGTGAAAATATCAAATACCCTGTGGTTGTCGAACCTAAATTGCCAATTATTTTCGGAAATTACATTTGTTATGGCTTTCTTTTATAGTTCTGCTGAAATTCATTTCATCTCATATCCAGCTATGATTTCTCAAATGCCTTTAAAATTGAAAGATGGTTTGTATACATATAGCTCGTACAACAGAGGACATGGAACCTTCTACATGTATGTAATGCAACAAATATTTAGATAATTGTATCTCAATTATTATGTAGAGCTACTGCACTTTAAAGGTTTCTATAAAAAAGTATATTGCATTTTGAGCTATAATATTGTCGAAATATACTTATTTTGGTTTATTGTGCTTATCCAGTAATTATGGTAGAATCCTTACATGAAAAATTTTCATTCTGTAATATCTCAAAGGCATGTATTTACCAAAAACAAGTTTTTGAAAATAATTTGAACTTATTATTCGTTCAAATGCAATATAAAAAAAACTTGTGCAATGTGAAATGACTTGAATGAAAACATTATGACAGAGGAATTCACTTATAATGATGTTGGATATAACGATAATCCGGAATTAGTGTTCCCATTTTGAAACGAAAAATTGTACTTTCATTTCCCTGTATCAATTTTTGCATATTTCCATCATGCACATGTAACGAGAAAGCGATTTACAAGCTTAAAGTTGTTGTTTCTTATCTGCAATCTTAATATAGTTTTTATATATTTTACAATATAATATTATATTCAAATAGGAAACAAATTTCGTATTTTGTATTGAATTAAAGTCAATTTAATTATTAAATTAATATATTTCACTGCTGTTTTTGTTTAAAATTTTAAATTTAGAAATATATGAACTATAAAACTATATAAATTTTAATGTTTCTCTTTATTATTGAATACATGTAATTGTTTTCTCGATATTGATATACAAACTTTATACTTTTTCCAGTTTTAAATAAACGGTTTCACTATTTTTATCAAAAAATTTTGAATTTCTCCTTAATTTCCAGCCAATTTTTCAACCAAACCGCTTAATTATCATTCTGTATTGTTTTTTCAGTCAAAACATTTAATAAATACATGTAAATCAATTTTAAACTTGTTTTTCAAGGTACACGTACGTTACATTTTTCATAAATTCGAATACAACGAAATTAGGATATAGCCATCTAATTTCTTAGGTTCCTTGAAGATCGTTATAAGCGAATTCCACTGTATACAGTATTTTAGATACAAAATAATTCGAAATGTTACATTTTAGTCAAGGGTTTACTGTAATAATACAATTAAAAATATAATCATCATGATAAGTGCAAATTTGGAAAAAAAATTAGTGTAGCATACTATAAGTAATTGCAAAGATGTTTCTGACACTACTTATGAACGTAAATTTGGCTCACTTTTTTTCACAGTCTTGTATGTGGTTCATAAAATTTGTTTACGTTAACGTAAAACTGGCAATAAAGAACCATAAATGTTTTGCTAAACAAACTACGCAATTCACAACAACTTTTGCCAAGGAAACTTTTTTGCCTGATCACGACTGTAGTTCATCCGATATTCTACTGTATGTCAAGAAATGTTACATGGAAATGGCAAGTTTCCAAAATGGTTAAAATGTTAGTTTTTAAAACATGGGCTGTGTTGCAATAAAATTGTCATCAGGTAATCATATACCTGTTTAACCTTATAGTACCTTGTAGTACATAAACAACATATTCATAAGCGATTGCCAGAAACTGTTTTATGTTGGATTACATAACGCTGATTAATACAGCAATTAAAATCACGCCACATTCAGGTCAAGGGACTATAGAATTTGGAATGCATGCCATCAAACACCCGAAGACGTAGCAACAAAACGGGTTGCCAATATCTGAAAATACAGTAATGGCCGACAACATTAATAATTTAGCTTTTAAACACAACTTTAATTAAAAATAACGGTTTGTTAAACGTTTTTTTACAATAACATTGATGGTTTTGTAACATAGTACTACCATGGAAGGTCACTGTGTAATTTCAATGTCCTGTGTGACTTTTCTTATGGCATGTTCAGTGATATAAGAATCTTTTATGTTTGGATATGCATGCACATAAATTCTAAATCACAGACGACTCACGATATAACGAATGCCCCAAAGTGATGGGGCATTCGTTCGTTATACTGAGCGGTCTGTTTTTATGTTTTTTCGCTTCTATATATTTCATGGCTTTTCATGACACCTACCAAAACCAATCCTTATAATCAATGAAAATATATGAATCTTATGACACAACAAGATATTCTTTGTCTCTGACCTACGACATCGTTATAAACAGTCATTTAGAATTGTGGGATATTGAAGATACCAGCCAATCCGTTCGTTATATCGAGTGGTTCGTTATACATAACGTTCGGTATACTTGGAGACAAATGGTCCGTACCAGCCCCCTCTGTTCGTTATATCGAGATACAACGCCTAACAACGTCAGTCTTTCAATAACTAGCTGACTAACGTTTATGCAAATAGGCAGGTTTATATAGCCTACATTAAATGTTTGAAAATACCAAACTACTTGAAGATGTCATAATTAATGCATGACATGAATGGGCATGGCTTTTGTGAATCTCTAACACAAGTTTGACAATGAAATTGCGACAAACTGTCTTGGTTGAGTTGATTACCTTGTTTGGATTCTTCAAAGAAAAATAATAATAAATAATAAATCAAATCAACTGGAATAAAAAAATCTCGTATAATTTCTTGTTTCAGTTTTACATAACTTAACCACATGCAGTGTGTATCTAGAAAACGAATAAGTTCCAGCATAACATTAATGCCGATTATCTATTCTATTTGAATTTGACATGCATTTATAACGTAGTGGCAAGAAATCTTTTATCAAAAAAATTCCCTATGTGCCTCTGTCGGAAGTTGCTTGTCCATAATTTCCATCTCCCCTCTTACAAAATCATATTAATAAGCACATCACATGCAACGCTTTCATCTTGAAAAGGAAATTACTATGAGATAGAAAAATCAAATATTCCTTAAATACGAGATTTTCATTCTTTGACATTCCATCAGTAGAGGTACAACTAAAAAGCAATGTTGCCCCATATTTGCATTTATAGACTGAGAAGAAAGTGAGAATTTGCATGTATAAACAGCTATGTATGCTATTCTCATGTAGAAATCCACAACCAAGTTTAGGAAAGCTTTTCAATTCTAAACTCTTATACTTTTAAAAAAAGATTCTAAATAAGTTTTCACTCGCTATATATAATTCTTTATAAAAAAATTCCAAATGGATTTTATATTAAAGAAAAACAATGTATATATAACTGTGTAGAAGGATTCAGGAAATGTGTTTGTTGATTCAAAAAATATTTTTTTTACATTAAAAAAATGGGGAAATGGTACATAAAGGTTTTCTTGCGAAATGGATTTTCATATGATGCTGTAACTATAAACATCAATACGCAACATACAATGGAATTCGTTTATAACGATCTTCGTTTTATCCGGATTTATGAAAATTTATGTATGTGTAATACATGTAAGAATAATAATTTACAGAAATTACAAGTAGCACACAATTGACAAAAATTGGCCAATGAAGCCTATACATGTATATTGGACTGATAATGGTCCAAGCTTACTTAGAAATACTGGTCGAATATTTGGCTCTTATTTAGCGTTCAATAGCGGACCTATATTGGCCCAATTTGTTCAGTTCCATATTGATAACATACAAGTTGTAAGAGGACCAATATTGGGACTAAATCTATTCCAATATAGGTCCATTTATTGTAATCCATTATATTGGCAATTATGGCGAAATGTTAACATTGTAATATTGGGCCAATATTGAAAAATGCGTTCTGCCTAGAATTAGCCAATATTGAGTGCTACTTGGGATACAAGTTTAAATATATGCACACATATTTTTTCTTCTTTATATATATACATGAGTATATGTATATATATATAGAAACTTTAGTAAACTTTTTTGTAAACTTGTGATATATTTCGTGTACCATACATTTCTTACTCTTCCTTAAAAAAAATCTTGCAACTAAACTTTCTTATTGCAATTCTGAGAATATAGAAAGGTCAATTCATGTTTTCATTGAAAAAATAACGATTATGTAAGACATCCTTCAATAGTTTTGGGAATGATGATTTCAAAGCCCATAATTCTATTACAAAAAAAAGTGGGTTACGCTTCAACTCTCATCTTCCAGTTACTATGACTTGTTAGGCAAAAAAATTCTGGGAAGCAATCTAGAAACATGAGTCATGAATTCATCTAGATTCTAGAACATTTCTGGCAGGTGTTGATTATCCGTTTCTTCACAATTCATGCATATGTATGCTCAGGCAATTTTTGAATAATTTACTTCAATATTAACAAATGCACGAGTTGCATCATTTTCACTAGGAAAATATCGTTACCATTAAACAGCTGCACAGAATCATTTTTTTTTTGCTATCTCAAGAACGTTCATTCATGTATTGCAGAAGCATTGTTAATAATCTAATTCTGGATGATGAGGGCCTGGTGTTTTCCTTCTGGTCTATAACTATAAATGCTGTTATTTCAGCTGTAAAGCCTATGCAAATAATGTACATTTCCATCTCTGACAAAAATGCTGGTAAAGCCTTCAACAGAAATATGCATTTTGAGTGGTTTCAAGTGTTTCTCGTCCGTTTTCATGCATGATGCTTTATGGCCCCTTGTAAACGATATTTGTTGGCATAACCCTTCAAAACCTCCACGAATTATAGCATAGCTGTTGAATAGCCTTGAAATTATTTGGGTTAAAATGCGTGCTATCATAGCCCCGAAACGAACATGGCCTCCGGTGGATTTCATGCGAGCAAACAGAAAATATATTCTCAAATGCCTTGGCCACATGGTGAATTTTTGGCACGAAATCTTTTGCTTGCTTAAGTTTTATGGACATTTCATGCATGAGTGAAACATGATATGCATCGCGAATGATCTATCTGCTCGTATAGTGTCCTCGGAAGATTTGCAAAAACGCAGTCATATGGATGCATGGAAGATGCAGAACTTACATCATGGAGGTGCTGCCATCGATGCAGCTCAACAATTGATGGGGGGAAAAAAAGTCAAGCTGTATGGAAAATTTAATACGTTTTATTTATGATCCAGGACGCTTGTTTGTGTTTGGAGACTTCTTCATAAAATATCCGACATGTTTAGGCATGTTTGGATAGTGCTCTGGAAAAGAGGCCATCAAAGGGACATTCGGAAAACCTGCATCTTGTAGTGTTGCAGTGTTATTGTTGTATAAATTTGGATGTTTACAGGTAGCCTACAATTTGTACATCTAGGTCATTTCTAGCATTTTATCAGGGATTTGGTTTTATATTTCCCAAATTTCATGAATTTCTAATATATACAGCACGAGTATGTCACTGCAATGAGATATGATTGTGACATTTGGTAATATTTAAGCAACCCTTTGAAACCAGTTTATCACGACTTTTCATATACATGTATATTCCATTAAAGTTCTCTCAAAATGTGATGAATTTATAAATTGCAGCACGTGATTTTGCATTAATAAAACAAGGAAAATGTCCAGTTTGCATGTCACTGCAATATGAGATTTGGTTGTGCTATCAGTTTGGTACTTTGTATGCAAACAGATGCTACCATTTTTCCAGTGATTTTGTTTAATATTTCATGAAAGTTTACCTAAAATTTCATGTTTTGGATATACAGCACGGTGTTTTATAAGGCTACGAAGATTTCTACCACCCCATGGAATGAGGTTTGCTTGTGTTTTAATTTGGAACTTTGTATTCAAACAGTTGGTACTATTTTATTATGGATTTCTATCTATATTTCATGAAAGTTTTCCCTAAATATAATGACTTTCCAATATACAAACATAAGAATTTATAAAGACATGAACATTTCCATGTATTATCACCGGGTTGTGCTATAAGTTTATTCTTTGTATTCAAGTAGTTGCCCTTACATTTTATGAGTGTTCTCTCAAAATTTCATGAGTTTAGGATATGCAGCACTACATTTTATAAACTAGCGGAAATGTCAATTTTATGTCACCGGGATCCCATACAAAAAAAATCTATCAGAATTCTGCAGGATTCACCCGGCTGATCATCTGCAGAATTATGGTGACTTTTTCTGAAAAAATCAATTATGCTGCATTTCTGGAGAAACTAAAATTGATAAATTAAAAAAAAATCGTTGGAGGAATTCTTATAACTTGCACTTGGCATTATATATGGTACCTTATACAGAATAATGGTATCTGTACAATGCATATTGAAAATTAACTGCAAGAAACGAAAATTCAGCAGACACCTTTCATCGTGTAAATTTCTGCATATATATCTCTGCAAGAAATTCTACAGAATTATGGTAAAAAGTTGTATCCCATGTTTTCTGTTTTAAGAATTCTGCATAATAGTTTCGGCAGAAAATACACTGTGATATTTTTCAGCTCATTATTTTTGTATGGGATGAATTTGGGTTGTCCATCAGTTTGGAACTTTGTATTTAAACAGTTGCTACCATTTTTTCAGGCTAAATTTCGTCCATATCTACTACCCGGGCAGTTGTGCTTTCTGTCCCCTGATAGAGCCTAGCATTTTAGAAAGCATATGCCATCAGCTAAGCAAAGACAACTGCTGACGTCACGTGTCATGCCTGCCAGACATGGGACCCGCCTACCACATTGGTGCAAATATTTATTAATCAATAACTCCTTTGTAGCAGAAAGATTGATGATGTTGATGTTCGTGCGACCTTAACCATCAGTGAGATGCACAATGTTTTTTTAACGGTAGATTACATTATGATATGTTAACGCAGGGCCCTCAGATCCGCTTACAATGTTCCTAAAATGCCCACTTGTGCACACATCGTGGTGGAAATTCTGATGCAAGTTTAAAGCTTTGTGGCTCCAAACACATGTGGTCTGTCAAGGCTATGTGGACGTGCCCACTCATAGGGACTCAACGTACGTCAATAAATACGGATCGACTTTCCAGAGCTGTACATCTGTCGACCACACCCCAAACCCGGCTTTAGCGTTGAAAACCTGAATAATTTTGATTTATTTCCATGCATAAATTTGGGCATTATTATATGACGCAGGTGCAACTCGTTTCTCATCTGGACATATTGATACCTTGTTTGGGAAATTGACGGCTCTGCAACAGACCTTGGTATACCTGCAGAATCCATTATGCAAAACTTGGTGCATATATTGTTGATGCAAAATTGAGTTTTTGTAGAAAAAAAAATTGCGAGAGTTGTCCGAGTGCATTTGTAAGCAGTTTGGTGGAGATGTGACATGACCTGCAAAGATACAGTAGTTGGGAGAAGAATGACAAGATGATGCTAAGAAATGACGTTTTTTTCTTGTAGTAATACAATGGTGCACCAGTGAGCAGGTACACTTATCTGAAATTCTGGGGAAAACTTTGGCCATTGAGTTATCTACCTACAGACCTGAATTGCTCGAAATTTTAAATTCCTAAAATTGATAGTGTGGCAGTCAGATCAAAAACATATGACTTATTTAAATACATGAAACAGTCAATGTAGTAGCTCTATATGAAGAACATCTTAACAATGATGCAGAAGTTATTGTATTAGAATGCATTTAGAATGTATGGGAAGACATTAGACAATGCATTTTACAGGTAAACTGCTTCAATAACAGTTTTGTTGTACGGTTGTCCGGATCAGATCTAGATTATTGCGACATGGTTGGATCAGATCAAGAGTATTCCCATACAAAAATAATGAGCAGAAAGTGAGCAGAAAAATATCAGTGTATTTTCTGCAGGAACTATTATGTAGAATTCTTAAAACATAAAACATGGGATGCAACTTTCCACCATAATTCTGCAGAATTTCTTTCAGAAATACATACAGTATGTAGAAATTTACACGATGAAAGGTGTCTGCTGCATTTTCCTTTCTTGCAGCTAGTTTTCAACATACATGTACATTGTACAAATATCATTATATTGAAAAAATTACCATTTACATTGTACATGTATAATGACAAGTGCAAGTTATAAGAGTTCCTCAAACGATTTGTTTTTAATTTAGCAATTTTAATTTCTGCAGAAATGCAACATAATTGACTTTTACAAAAAAATCACCATAATTCTTCAGAAGATCATCCGGGTGAATCCTGCAGAATAAATAGTCAATTACTAATCTAGACATAGAACAGTCAAAGTACATGTAGTAGATCTTTATGAAGTTCATCTTGGAGTACAAGTCCATAGCCCCAGAAGACATTCAGAATGTATATGGGAAGACAGAATGTCTGTTTCGGATCTAAAGTAGGGGGTTTACTGTAAAATTTGCCATATATGATCAATTATAAATGTTATCTGCACATAATTTTGATTGATGTAATCTGGCGTGTCTACCTTGATTTATGTGCCACAGATGGAGCTGGGATCATCAAAAGTGTTCTATATAGATACATTTTTATTGATAATATCATTACAGAAAGTATATATGTATAATCTACGGTATTTGAACCATTACACATCGACTATACCGTTAAATGTCACGTTATTTTTGATGTCACCTAATGTCGTCACAATGGGTCGCAATTACTCTTTGCACCTGGTTGAAGCAGGTGTGTCCATAATTGCCGAATACATTGCCAGATTCAGTTATGATCAATAATCGACGAATATCAAGATATAATTATTAGCCTTCGTAACGACTTTGGAAAAATACGCTTTCGACCTTGATGTAACATATTGTATTATTGGAATTAAACTCGATACGATCGCATCCATATAATTTATTCACGCTAATGAATGATGCAATATCTCTTTTTTGTGTCGACTTCCGCCTCAAGTTCTCCTCGTTTGACGTCATAGTTCTTTGGTTTGCATCCAACTGTCATAAATACTGCTCACGGTTTTTATCCAATTTTCCGACTTGCAAATTACATCTATCGGATTTTATTTTCCATTCTCATCTAATGTTCATTTTGTTGTACTTCTATATCATGTATACTTTGGTCTTCCCGCCACTGCAACTGTCATGTGTTCACAAGGCTATTTGTGAGAAGTTATCCCGGTCACGAATTCTATCTTGTCTTAGACGAAATAAAAATTGGGCAAATTGTTTAAATTATTCTCTAGTTGCACATGCGTGAGGAATATCATTTCAGCGTATAGATATCTATCATAAACCGTTATCTCTATATTTAGACTTGGCTGAAATTTAGAAGCTGAATATATTGCAACGGCGCTTCATTTACATCACGTGTTCAGTGGTTATAGCGTAACGGCGCTTCATTGAAATGTCATTAGCAAGGTCGCATCTAGTTTGCATTCTGCATGGTTTTCAAATATTATCTTTAAATTTGGCGTGGTCATGAATTTTATCCACTTGTTGTTTCTTGGTACGCCACAAGGCGGCGCTGCTAGTCCAAACCAGGCAATATTTGGCCAAATGCCACACGATAGCACTGAAGACATGCTTTCGCCCACTTGCGGGATACTTTGATGTTTAAGTTCACTACATGTCAAAATATCTTATTACACACGAATTTCATATCTTTTTTTTTTTTTTTTTGGTTTACGAACTTCAAAATCGTGATGTCTGTTTGGCTTTAAACAATATGCATATTTTGATTCTATCTTGCAACAAGATTGTTTAATACAAGTGTTTCAAGGGATTTTTTAGAGGATATGGTTGTCTTATATTTCAATGACAAGAAGAATCCTTGTAGAAATCTCGCTAGCAAATGTGTTATGACATACAATGCATTCTTTTCTGAAATGTCAAACAGAATAGAAGACAAATTTACTAGTTTCCACAAAATCTTAACTAAAAAAAAAACGACATTCTCTATTTTAACCCATGCATTTCTTAATTGCTAGGTTCTTTTTGAATCCCTCATGAACATGTGACAATTGCAATTGACTTGTTTGTACTTCTATAACATGCCTTTATTGAATTTATTATAAGATAATTTTGTAGAAGCTTTTATAAACATGTAACAATGGTAATTCTAACTTGCTCTGTTGTTGTTATTTGTACTTCTATAACATGCCCTTATAGGTTAATGCATATGTTGAACAGAATTTGATAATGAAGGGTAAGTTAATACCATAGTAAAGATACCTTATTATTAGTAGGTTTTACAAACTCTTAAGTTCTGCATAGATACACGTGCGTGATGTCCCTAGGGGACACACCATATTGACGCCATCTTACTTCTATAACATTGAACACAAAGGTACAACTAATGTTGAAGAACCAAATGTTTGATACATGATTTCCCCTTTTTGTGCACGATTCACACACACAAGTCTTTTGGTGCGAATGATAATAGGTAATAAAAACTTCAAACCTTTCGAGATAATGGGGAGATAAATAGGAATTTACTTGGAAATCAAACATATACAGGGCAACGCCATGCATTATCTTCCACAAAAAAAAATTAAGCATCATATACCTACTTTTCACATCGAAGGTTTATCAAAATCGTTATAAAGAGCACTTTTGAAGGATAGTGGTGAACTGTTTTCTTCAAAAAGGTTATATTGCCATACCAGATAATTATATTGTCACGTAACTTGTTTTGTTATAAATGCACATAAATCCCCTACACTGTTGCCCATTACTGTTAACCATCTGTGTTTGACTGCCATTTTTTATCTGCATTTTGTGTTTATGATATTAATTACACTTAATTAAATACCCTAACACCTTATTCTCACCGACGTTGATGTAAATCCACTGATGTGGATCAAGCAAAACTTTTGCGTGTTAATTCAC
>JAQGCC010001466.1:0-23612 GCA_034698905.1 Xestoiulus laeticollis | reverse complement strand
ATTATAAAATTTGCACATTAATATCTCGTGCCAAAATTCTTTTTTAATTAAAAGCCTTGTTTGAGGCTAGCCAAACGCGCGTTTCCAGCCAAGTGTGGCCTAGCTGGGCTTAAAAGCTTACTTCTTGGTATGGTTTAAAGACTTTTCCAGAGACAAGACACGTGGTTTCCAAGTTCCAACCTATACATGTACATCTGTCCACGATTTAGTTTTTTTTTTAATCACAACATTTAATAAGATTTTGTTACAAATTAACAATTTTGTACACGAAGAACCCGTGCCTCAGACGCCCAACAGTGGCCTAAACAGGCCTTCTCGTTTAACAATAACTGATTGCAATGATAATCTATTGCAATAAGGAAGTTATTTTTTTTTTCCATGCTTATCGGGGAAAACGATAGCGCTCCAAGGTAATGACGTCATCGGACGACCAATTTTGATATACGTGTATGTTGACGGTATACATGTAGTTAATTCAAGGTCAGTTGTTTGTTGGGCCGCCCAGTCGAAAGCGTTTTTTTTAAGGGTTGACCAGCATCATAGCTTCGCTGATTGACCACTAGAGGGGAGCACTGACCTCGAGGCGACGCGTAGGTCCCTGACCTCATTTCATTCAAAATTTGGAACCCCCTTCCCCCCCACCAAAACGAAAAAAATGACGAAATTACGTTCGAAGCTTGTTTGTTTTTGCTTTCTCGGTAACAATTTGAAATTTTTTGATTTAGGGCCGATCACAAAGTCACGCGATCTGATGGTGACGCCTATACGATTGTTTTGGTGACAAAGGGACAGGTCGATAATTGCGGGACATGGCGACCTTCGCGAATATGTGATCACGATATGATGTTAAAAATATCATGTTTTTATTCTCGGGCTAGCGATATAATTCCTACTCATTACTCATCGTTCAGCTTGGGGGGGGGGGGGAGCCTTCCCACCCCCACCTTGGTTGCCTAGCAACCAATGGCGGTATATCGATCCGTTGAAGATTTATACGTTGAAAGACGACTAAAAATGCGTCGCAATTAACCGACGTTGCGCAATAATTAATAATCGATTTCCTAGACGCTGGGATGTGAAAAAGCTATAGGACATGATGGCGACGTTCCTTATTAAATTTGCGTGTCAAGGAAATTCCGGATTCAGGCCGGGTTTGGCCTTCACTCGGTTGTAACCTGAGTCAGATTTTTCTATAAAAATATTTATGCAGTTTGGAGTAATTTGAATCGATGGGATAAAATGGCGTATCAGGTCCAAGGTGAAAAGGGACGCCAAAGGTGGACCGTGCATGGGCGTCGTTTTCAGCATTTCCTGGACCTGGGCTGCCTATGGGACTCCGTATATTTAAAAAAGCGCCCTCTGGCGGCAGCCACTAGTAAACGTATTACGCGACGGCTGCCCCCCGCTAATAGAGGAAGGCAGCAATTAATAAGCGTGTGCTAATGAGCACTCGTAAAACGAGGATGACCATGTAATGAAGGTCGGCGTTTAACGCACTGCAAAACAGCACAGCCGTATACGTGTGTGGTTGTGGGGGGGAAGGGGGACATTTTTGAGGAGGGAACGTCCTTGGGAACAGAAATCGGGAATGAAATTGAATTAAAGGAGGGAGGCCGAGGATAGTGCGGTATCCATCTTTGTGTGTACCGTTCAAAATGTATAGCCTTGAAAAAAAAAATCCATTATTTAACCGAGTAGGAGAGAGTCCAAGTTTTTGGAGAGGTCTATTTCTGGAAAGACGATCGATGGACCGATGTCGTGCTGGACAGACCGAATTTTTTTATATTTTTCGGGCTCTATTCCTAACACGTTGTGCACGAAATTTCATCCCAATTAACCCGAAGTCTAGATCGATAGGGCTATTGACGGAAACGGACCGAGGTGGCATGGTGCCAGGACACTTTAAGGATTTTTATAGATTTTGAGAACCACTCAATTAGCTTTTTTTTTAGAAAATTCTAGCTTGTCTTAGCTGAAATAACTTTTGGATTTAATTTACGGACATTACAGAAGCGCTTCTGATGCAGACAACATAATACCCTGGACACACTATGAAGTTAAACTAGTTTAAGTCTGCTAAACGAGATTACCTTAGGTAGTGTGTCCTTTCATAGTTAGCTAAACGAGTTTATTTCTCGGTTAAAACTCGGTTAGTGTAAACGACTTCTGGAAACAAGTTTAGCTGGGTAAACGAGATTAAATTAGTGGTCACACTGTTATCCCTAGCCGTACCGTATAGGGATAAATGTTGGCACCATTGTATCAGTCAAGATGGCGGCTCGAAAGGCAAGAAAAGAATGGTCTGAAGCTGATTCTCGAATGTTAATGACTTTTGTTTACTTTGTATTGCATTATGGGAACTGATATCCCATGATGCAATGCACTAAACGAGATTATAGAAGTACAGTGTGTCCTCTCAAAGATAACCAGCTTTGAGAAAGATAATCGAGTTTAGTGATAAACTAGTTTAACTTCATAGTGTGTCCAGGGTATAAGAATTCATCATGACCGCACCTATATGCATTACTGTTTTGCTTAGGATAAGAACAGCGTGGAGCATGGGAGAATAAGCACAGGAATGAATTCCTGAAATCGGCGTTTTGATTGAGAGATCGGGTATCCAATCGAAACCCTGATTTCATGGAATTCATTCCTATGCTTATTCTCCCATGCTCCACCTTGTTCTTACCCTTAGCTTTTTAGTCGTACATCTGTAGCTGCCTACATGTATATACTGTACATCAGTCAAAATCGTTATCTGACAGATGGACGTTTCATTGTGTTTACCGTTTCGGTTCGATAGGGACAAAAACTACAAACTTTAAAAAAAAAAGCACTTGGCCACATGATGGGTGGAGGGGAAGACGTTATGCTGTTGAATAAAACTGAAGGAAGTTCGAATTTTTCCCCACCTTGACACACTTGCAAATAGACCTTAGCTCTCGCCTATACGCTCGAACACCATAAAGATTTCCACTCGGAATATTGAACAACCCGCGCTTTCACAATGGGTTGGGAATGTCTCTTCACCTTGTTTCATGGCTGAAGACTTTATAAAAAAAAAAAACCGAATGTGATCCCCAGCTGGGAAACCAAATGGGTTTTTGCGGAGACTTGGCATGGTTGCCCGCTTCCAAGGGGCGCTTTCCCACATGCTAATGGCAATTCGGAGTTATATGGACGCCCCCTATGTTTTTGTTTTTGACACCCTATGGCTCATCCTCGACCCCCTTTCTATAGCTAACTTAATTCGTGACGCATCTCTTTTTGGCAAAAAAAAAAATGTGCATGGCTTGACCCTGAAAATGTTGTTAAGCTTAAGTGCTCTGGAGTGACGTACTTTTGTGGACGATTGCTTGTAAAACAAACTCGGATAAGAGGCTGAGAGCACGCAGAACCCGGGGTTTTGAAACTAGGTTACCTACGACACGCCCCCCCCCCCATGATGAACTACCCGAAATAGCAGTTTCTAGAAAACGAACCCAGCTCGATGGAACTGGATTTCAATGGAGAGAAGAAAAAAAAATCGTCTTGCGTTGCAGGTTTCGATTTTTCAATGTCATGGCCACCATGGTAGCGAGCGTTTATTGTCAACAACTGTTAGCTATTGCGTCATTGACGTTATCGACGACTGCAAGAGATATGGAGAGAGAGCCATGACCATACTGCAGGTGAAAAATCATCTGAAGTCATTAAGGCTTCAGCTTTAAATCTTAAAGGGACGACGCAGTACCTACGTGTCCTTGAAAAACAACGGATCGATTTCCACTCTTGCACGTCGTGTTTTAGGCAAATAAAGTTGCTCTTCCGTTTTTTAACTTCCCAGAATGGCGGTGTTTTTTTTATTTTTTTTGGAATTGACGATGTGAGGATCTTGTTAACCTTTGACCAAACTCTTTTGACTAGGTCTTCAAGAGTGGCGTGAGGTCCTCTAGGTGCAATTTGTTATACCAGGGCCCAATTTTTTCAAGAGCCCACCTATTTAGTTATCTTATTTGGGTAGAATGGAGGAGTCCAACACAACACTGTTTCTGATGTGTCGTTTTGGGAAAATCACACTAAGATGGTGAGCTTGTTGGTGTTATGAAGTCATTGCAGGCGAGTACATGCAAAGTAATAGGATTGTCCCATGTAACGTACCATAGCAGCACATGCTCACCATCTTGGGGGGGGGGCACCCTGACTAAGACTAGATATAGAATTCGTGTAGGAGGCGAATGTGCTGTTATACGTGTACTTGTAGTAATGCAGCCCCCTGATCCCCATGACATTTCAGCCACCTATTTCAAGGTACATAATAGCTGTAACAGGACCAAGACGCTCTTCTTGTAGTAGTGTGGTCCATATCAGCAAGTATGGCTTACACGAAGATTCAATGGAGCATAAGGCATTGCCAAGACAACACCATATCCCAAAATTGAAACGTCTTCGCCAGGTTGCCATGCGTGCACCTCACCGTTGCCATGGTGATACTTAGGCAATGGGGAAAAAAAACAAAAACACATCACCGTGATGACCGTTTTCTACGAATTTTCAAAATGGAAAGCAAAATGTCGTTTATTTTTTTTTTTTTTTTTCGGTTTACACCCCCCCTTCCCCCCACCTTTCCAAACAGTTTTTCGATAGCGTTTGCGCCCGCTTCTTTTGTCTTGTGTCAGGCAGGCTGCCAACCCTAGCTTTAAAAGCTACGAGGCAAAATGTGCATTTGAAGGTTAGCAAAAGTAGGTCAATTCGCAGTGGAAACAAGTTCAAGGTTAGAATGAGATCGCAGATGGCGCTCCCTGCAGTTTTCCCATCCAGCTCTCTCGTTCGTTGCCTTTACCTTTTCTTTCAATGGGATTATTCTCGCTTTCCTGCTAGCAAGCTTGTCATACGCGGTGTTGCATTCTGTGCTTTTTTTTTTCCCCACACTTATTTCGGAGACGTGGAGGCAAGGGAAAAACGGTTTTGCGAATTTGTACCTAGGCTAACATGGTGTGATCGTTAAACGGTCATTCTCGCTAGCATTTTTTTTTCCTATAAATCGGGATTTAATGTCGTATCCAAATTGGACGCCGTATTATCAGATTATGAAGCCAAGTACGCAGTTTCGCTGTTATGATGTGAGGTTTTTTTTTTTTCTGGTCCCTAATTTTAAAATATTTTTTCATTCGCAGCTGTCAGATTCGGACGGGTGCCGAAACGGGAAAAGGCGAAGATCTTGGCCGCCATGCAGAGCGTGTGTAACCAGGCGAAGGGAAAGGCACTGGAAAAGGAACTGGGAGATGAGACCAGTTTGGTGCTTACAGTCGTCACGGCCCATATCGAGACCTGCGACTATACCAAGGATAAAATGGGACCCGTCATACAGGCGGCTATGGAGAATCCAATTTACACGCAGTGCTCACCGAAATTGGTAAGATACTTTTTTTTTTTTTTTTACTGTTTCAGAAATTTATTTTAACTGTAAAATTTGTCTTATCACCTTTTTTTACGACAACAAAAATTTCAAACTATGAGATCGGTTAAACTTTTAATTTTAAAATTTAAAATTTTAATTTTAAAAATTTAGTTTTTAATGTAATATAATTTTTTTGTGGTAAATATTTGAACAATAAAAGCCATTTCAATTAGAAAAAACCGTATTTTTGTAACCAATATTCAATTTTTTAATTCAATTTTTATTGATTTAAAATTGCAAGAATTCAAAATTAGTTGTGGAAATTTAAACCACAAGTCATTTCTTTATGTAAAATAAATCAACATTAAAGTTTTTATTATAGTCACATTTTTTTCACAATAAAGTGAATGGTAATCTAAAAAAAAAACTAGAAAAAAAAGTATATTTTACACTCAAATTAAGCGTTTTTTCTGCCTATGTCGTATTGCTGCATTGGCCAGAATATGATAACCATTGACATTGGGTCCCTTTAAATCCGAATTTCTTCAAATACATAACGTGGCAACTATAATATAAAAAGTAGTTTCGTTACCTCTTCTATGGCCATTCCTTTACGTGGAGGCTATTCCGGTAGTGAAATGTTGCCGGAAATGAAATTTAAGTCGCGTTTTGAAACCGAAACGTCCGTTCTGAACTTTGACCCCCCCCTGCCTGTTTTTTTCTTTCTCTATATATCTCCACTTCCATAGAATTTAATTTTATCGTCCAATTGCTTCCTGGTTTACCAGTCATTTGCCCACCATAACCGCAAATGGGGAAATTGTCATTCATGTCAGATCGGTTTTCCTCTTTTTTTTTTAAAAAAAAATCGCTCGTCAGGGTCAACCCTTTGTTCCCTTTCCTAATTTTCAAATACATGTAGGAGAATTTCAGGAAATGATTTTGACAAAAACTATTTATTGGAGAAAAAAAAATGTATTGGGCAGTTGACTTTATCAATATGGAAACAAATGTCCAAAATGTAATGTAGCTTTCTGTTGACAATTAACCTCAATTGGCGTCGTATGGGCCACCATTGTTTTTTCAAGGGCCGTTGTAGGGACCTTTAGGACCCCTAACCAGAAGGCTATTTTAAAATCTCACCATAAATGTGACCTCGAGATAATTGGCGGTCAAGGGCCAGGGTAACATAAAGGGAAACGGCAACTTTACCCCCACAGTGTCCTAAAATGAACAAGGGGCCTGAAACCGAAGGGTCTTTTTTTTGGAAAACAGCTTCCGAGGTTGAAATATTGAAATGGACCAGATTCCAGAATCGCTCTAGCGTGTTGTGTGTATGCACACACATGCAATGGCAATTTTTTGGGTCAGGGCCACCGTATTTCGAAGGATATGGGGACTACTACAACGCCTACCATCAGTGGCTTGTTGCGCACGGTTCAAAACTTGGTAAACGTTACATTGTGCATGCAAATTATACCGTACTAAAACATTGCAGATCGAGCAAAGGTTATCAGCCACATGGGTTTTTCGATACATGCAGCGCTTGCTTATTTTTATGATAACTACGCAGGGCGGTCACCCATTTCCGGATTTTTTTTTATTATTATTTTAAAGAAACTTTTCCGGGAAAATGGCCGTCGATGCCATCACTGGGAATTTCAGAAATTCGACCGTCAATAGGTCAAGGGGGTTATGGGCACCGAAATTTATAACAGGGAAATCGGTTAGGGATGACTTGACTCACAGATCACATTCCAGAAACCAAACCTTATATTTGAGCTTATGTTTAACTTGATACTCAATTAGGAGTTTGCTTTCGATATGATGACATTCTTAACCTAATTAAGCAACACGCATTGAATGAATAGGATGTTTTTCGTTTTCAAACACCCCCTCTTATTTTGATAAATGGGTTTCTAAATAAACTTCCTAGCTCGATAGGAAAATTTCACATCTCGAATTCAAATTCCCTGAAATCTGGCACATTTTATACGAAAAACCACATTCCAGATAACAAGATCAGGTGACCCTATAGTTGCTTAATAGTCTTAAGTCCCCTAACCCCAAACTGAGGCGTTTTTCACAGCATTTCCACGAAATTGAAAACAAAACCTCACATCCCCCCCCCCCTCCCAGAAAAACGAGGTCTGGTCATGAGGGGTCAGGCAGTATGGTCGTCTAGCCTTACCTTCTCCATGCATTGGGCCGACCATGATCCAAAACCCCTGGGGCTACAATTTCAATGTGGGGATGACAGACCTTGACCTGATATGGCATTCCTAACCTTGATCGCCAACGACGACAGAACCTACCCCACAACATCCCCCCACCCGCACCACCCCCAAATTGCAGCACCAGGCAACGAATTGATCGATAACACATTCGTGAAACGACCTAAACCTTGAACGCCAGATCCGTTCATTCGATATCGATCTTCGTATTTTTCAGAACGGTTTTCAGAAAAAAAAAACATTTTGCTAATTTTGCTTTTGGTAGGAAAGTGCGACGCGCTTGTTGTTAAGGGGGGGCTATTGACGTCATTGGGCACCGTAGCGCCCTCTGGTGGTGGGGAGCTATCGATTTCCGTTGCATCGGTTACTAAGGGTCTAAATACTCGGTGCATTTCCTAGACGCGTGTTTTCCTATGACTTATATGCTCCTCGTTAAAAAAAGTATTTTTAGAATTATAACCTTAACCTCGTTTAGCACGAACGGAATGGAGCTTATGCTACATCTAGGGAGAAAACGCGAGGAAGGGCCGTTGAGGGGCGCTCTCGGCTTAGGACACATGCGGTGTATATTAGCGGATTTTTTTTTTTCGGTTGACAACATCGATTTTTGCGAAATGGCTTTTTGGCCTAGGCCTAGATGCGCCCTATTGATACTTGCTTGACAATAATGCGAAATAAATCATCTTTTTTTTTGGCCTTGATTTCGTGTCAAGGTTAGGCGCTCAATTGTTCGACGGTGGAATATTTTATTAAGTTAAAACCTGATAACAGCTTGGAACACCATCCGATTTCTAACGAAATTTGACACTTTCAAAAAAGGTGTTACCTTTCAGTCTAATCAGCAGTTGCTATGCGTTAATTTGATTAGGGTAAAAACATGTTGAAGCATGGATAAGAGGATGGAGAATAGCAGGGAAGCATATCCTGTGATTACTCAATGCACCCGAACCTATAATGCCATTTGCTTCCACTATATGCGGGTGCGTCGACTAATCACAGGTGTTCATGTTTCCATGCTATTCTCCATCCTCTTATCTATAATATTATCCATGCTTCAGCATGTTTTTATTTAGACAGTGTCTCTCGGCACGAAAATGATGCCTTGTAGAGGTTCAAGCTGCTGTGACACGGCTTTTATACGGACGAAGGCAAAAGCGGAAGTGGCTGAAATTGCCATGTATTCTTATGGAGATTCAATCTTTTCAGATTGAGGAATTTAATGCCAACAGAATTGGCCAAGGCCCAGTTTAGAAATTATGGACTTGTGACACGCCGTGTTTGTCAATATTGCAATGCGAGGAAATCTAGGCGCTCTGAAGGACTCTGACGTCACATTCGTACTGTTTTAATGGGAAATCACCCTCGCGGACGCCCCGAAACGCCTTGAATTGTTATCCTCATTTTTTGGTTTCGCTTTTTCGCCGAAACCATGCGGCATTCGCAACCTATGACACGTCTCTCGTGTTCCGCGAAAATTGGCATCATAACACCCGATGTTGCGAAATATGTTTACCACACAGTTGGGCTTTAGGAAAATACGCGTCTCTTTTGTTACTGGCAGCAGTGGCTTCATATGACGAGTCAAGGTCGCGTTATAAAATTACATGCAGATCAGTCGCAAAACACGCAATATTGTTTTTCCAACGAGCTTCGGGGACTATTACCCTCGATTTTGGCATGCCCCAAGGGACGGATGGGCTTTGCCTCGCTAACCAGCAGTTGACCAGCAGGTTTACCCCCAATGACCCAAAATCCACTTTCCTCCCCAACTGCTCAACTTCCTTTGCAAACTACGAAATTATGCCGGGGAATGAAAATTTGCAGTTTTCGCTTGCCATCCCATTATCCACTTTTACTCGTCCAGACCCTCTTTTTTTTTTTTTTTTTTTTGTTCTCCTACAATTCGATAAATTATTTCCCTTTCCCCCTCCACACGCATCCACTTTTATAATAATTGCAATTCCCCAGCGTTTTAACCGCCACCGCCAGGTGAACAGGATGCCTGATAAACAAGGCGTAAGTATGTAGGGGTGGGGGGGGGGGGGATGATGACTCTAGGACATCTGGGATTCGGGAGACAATAACACGGGTGGGGGTCATCGGGGACAGGATGGACCAGTTGTGGTTTCGTGACTCCATTACCCATTTTGAACCACGTGTCCACCCTTCGCGTTTAGGGACCTTTGACCGAGTTTAACGCCCAGGCGTGGGTGGGGGTGTGATGGTGCAAATATTTAATTGGGCCGCGTCTGACGCTGTCTTCTGGGATTTGATTAATCCAGATCTCCAGTTTAGTTTATACCCTCCTCCTCCTCCAAATGCAACAGTGGCAACCATGGCGCCATCTCTAGGGCAATCTTCCCAGTTCTTTATATAGGACTCGTATATGTCACACCAGCCAGTAGTTTTCCAAATTGGTCATAATTGCAAATCCTGTTTATTCGTCCGATCATTTCCTCTGGCCCAGGGCTAACGATCTAACCTCTGAACGTCCCGTGGGGAGTCGTTTTGTAAGTTGGCCATGGCCAAATTTCGAGGCAACGTCCCTGTTTGTACCGTGCGAAGAGGCCCATATCCCCTCATCTCTCCCTTATAACAACAAATTCAGGATGACGATGATCATCCTGAGTTGGATTAAGCCGAAATCGAAATCGAAATCGTAAATCATGTCCACCAGTTCGCAGGAATAAAAAAAAACGGAAACTATCCTTAACTGGGTGTCAACAGGCGTTTAATAAAAAAAAAATGTAATGTAGGCCAATGCACAGTGCGAGCGGGTTTTTGTTTGTTTGTTGGTTGGTTCTATTCAACTCTGCAATATCATATTAATAAAAAAAACGTCCCCATCTTTTTCTTTCCAGGCTTGTCCCCTGAATCCAACCAACCCACATCCATCTCTGGTGAATGGCAACGAAATGGTGATGAAGGATTTTTCCGAACGTTTTTCTCCAGCCATTCGTGGTGTGGTCGATTTTGCAAAAAGGATTCCTGGATTCGGCCTACTGACTCAGGAAGATCAAGTAACCTTATTAAAGGTGGGTAACGTCGAGGTGTACTTATTATTTTTTTTTGCGGCGGCCGGCCACGAGACCTACTTTTTTTTTTAGAAAGCAAAAAGCGGGGTTTAAAATTAAATCTCTCTCTATATGAAAAGCAAATTAGCAATTGAGGTTCCGCACTGCGTGACCCAAATGGGAAAGTCGCTTGTTTTCTGTTTTCTCTGTGCCCTGCCATGGGGAGTTCGACGACCCCAAACGCGCCGTTCCGCAAATGGGTTGTGATCTAATTTCGGGTTTATTTTTTGGGGTATTTATTTAGGCCGGAGTTTTCGAAGTCCTCCTCGTAAGGCTGGCCTGTATGTTCGATTCGAGGGCCAACACCATGATCTGCTTAAACGGCCAAGTGCTGAAGAGGGAGTCACTGCTGCACTCCAGCAATGCGCGTTTCCTTATGGACTCCATGTTCGACTTTGCAGAACGCATGAACAGTTTGAAACTCGCCGACGGTGAATTGGGACTATTTTGTGCTGGAGTCATCATTGCTTATGGTGAGTAATAAAAACATCTTCTTTTCGCTCCTCTTTTTTTGAGTCATGGCATGCAGGAAATTTCGAGTTTTTGAATCATCGCGAAGACGCGTTCTTGCACGCTTTGCTGCGCTGCAAGAATGGGGCATTTCCTGCAAAACGCTGAAATCGTGCAGTACTTATAGTTCTTAGCTGCAGAAAAAATTTGGATTTGATGCTATCTGCTCGGGTTTTTGGCGAGGGCTGTTGATGGCCACTGATTGACTTTATAACGAATTTGGTGCAACCGACCATAAAAATAAGCGAACTTACATGTAGAGCTTCTGAACTTAGTAAATCGGTTAATTTTGGACCAGCCGTCTAGAAATTCTTAAAAATGGGTTCTTTGTTGTGTTGTGTTTTTTTTTTTTTTATTTTATTTTTTCTGAGAAATAACCTATCGTGTTTCATTCAACCCCACGAGTTTATATCCCTCCTTGATAATTTGGTAAAGTGGGGGGGAAAAGGACCAAAAAACCCTACCCTGAAACGCTTTAACAATGCGGGCTCGAGATGCTGGTCGGGGTTAAAAAGTGGGGACGTTTTTCATGTAAAAAATTACAAGCGACCACCGAAAAAAACTGAAGAAATATATCATTTTTGTTTGGTTATAAGACCGACCCCGTTCTCATGTCTCCCCCCCTTTTACTCTTTTTTACATCGCATTGTACGGCATGGGGTTTATTCAATAAAACTCGCCTCTTTTTGCCGAGGTTATTTTCAAATTGGCATTTTTTTAGGGAAAAAAAAAAAAGTTGTTCGCTATGTACCCGTGCGTCAGCCACCAAATAAAGCTCTTAAGGGCTTCGGGTGGGAAGTAGCCCTGACCCAAATAGCTCGGGGTGAATGGCTGATCTTTTCCGCTGCGTTTTTCAAAAGCCCAAATTTGAAATTTTCATTGAGTGGCCTCGGTTCACACACCAAGCCTCCCTTTTTCCGACTGCTCTCCTTCGAACTGATTGGTCGACAGTATCGAGCTTGCCAATTACAATGAAACTTTCAAACTTGTGCCATATCAGTCGACTTTGGTGTCCCACTGCTGTAGAGCGGATTATGCGATTGCTCCTTTCCTAGTGCTCGACTTTTTTTGCATTGTGGTAAAATGATCATGACCAAAAACATTGTTTTATAATTAATTTTTCTTACTCGGATGTTGTTATTGAGTCCAAACTATTGTCTTCATTCCAGATCGCCCAGGCCTCCGCAACGTTGAATTGATAAAAACGATGCAACTCAGATTGCTGCAGGCACTCCAGTCATTGGTCAGCCAGGGTCACCCAGACAAACCCGACTTCTTTGACGAGCTGATGAAAAAGATCCCAGATTTGCGCACGCTCAACACGCTGCACTCTGAAAAGCTCCTGGCCTTCAAGATGGAACCAACCGTCGAGACTGAGGTGCCCGAATCGACCAACATGCACGCCCTCTATCAGACCCAGGTGGGCCACTGGGGAACCTTTGGCATGCAGCACAAGAGCCCCAACGTCGCCCCTAGCGAGGACTCAAAGGGTAGCTGGGAAGAGCACGAGACTCTTGTGGCATCGCACCTGATGCGAGGCAACAGCGCCATGGAATCCATCGCGTGGAGCCCGCAGTGCCACGACGGCAAGGAACAAGACTTGTACTGCAGTCCGCGCTCTTCGGAGACCTACGTCATTGATGACGTTTCCAGCGTCAAGTCGCCCCTCGGCTCTGTATCTGTAAAGAGTCCGGACAGTGAGAGCATATGCTCTGGGGAGATGGTCCGCTTGCAGGAATCGCGCAAGAGAAGGCAGGACCACGAGGGGGTGAGCTCTGGAGACGAGAGCTTGGCTGTCGACAGCCAAACGTGTCCGTACAAGAACCGCAAGCTGGACTCGCCTACGGATTCTGGCATCGAGAGCGGCAAAGAGCTTCACAGCGGCGGAAGCACCGGTAGCGGAAGTACCGGCAGCCGCAGCACTTGCAGCAGCCCACAGTCGTCCATGGATGATAAGGTAACATTTCGAGTTTGTTGATGTGTGTATGAGGAGTGTCGGTGGTCCCAAGTAGCCAGGTGCTATAATTCCGCTCTATCGTTTTATTTTAGGTGAAAGACATTGCGGCCGACTGCGATGCCATTGACAAGATGGATAGCATCGAGGACATGCCCGTGCTCAAGAGAGCGCTTCAAGCTCCGCCATTGATCAACACCAATCTGTTGATGGACGAGGCTTACAAGCCACACAAGAAGTTCCGTGCCCTGCGCAAAGACTCTGATTCGACCCCCACCAGCCCGGACGTCGTTGTGCCCACATCTGTGTCGCCACAATGTCCCCATCTTAATGCTTCTCTGGCCAGCAGCCACAGCATGTTGGTGAAGTCTCTGGAACAGGGACCACGCATGAGCGAACAACAGCAGAAAAACACTGACATTATCCGTAATATCATAATGCGGAGTGAAGGAAGCCAGAACTCTATGGCAGGACATCCACCCGTGTCCCAACAGCATCAGTTCAGCATGCCCACCAACGGAATGGTGTACGCCATGCCCCAAGTGGCGCAGCAGAGCAACTCGCACTACAGCACGGCCCCGGCATCGAACGGCAAAGGCAGCATGCCCACCTGCTCTACTGGCTACTACATTCCACAGAATAACGGACTCGTCGGATCTGTGTTTCCCAGCGTACCCGTTTCTCCCTCTTGGGGAAGCTACGTGCCACAGGCGCAGCAAACCCCGATCCCCTCGTCGTGCCCTTCGACGCAGACCAGGTCGCCCTACGTTTCAGTATCCTCTGGCATGCAGCAGATGACGGCCACCGTTTCGATTCTACCGGCATCACAGACATTACACCCGCAGTACCAGAACCAGCAGCAGATGCAGCAAGCGCCTTCGCCTGGTTTGGCAGCATCCCCACTCCCCCGCATGTATTATAATCCCAATCCCAGGAATGGTGCCTCTGGGTCACCAACCCTGGCGGCCACCCCCCAGTCGCCCATTTCGGTCGTCATCAGCCAGGTCTCCAAGCGGGCTTCGCCCAAGCCCACCTCGCCCATGGCCGGACAGATTCTAGAACACTTGGGTGGTTGCATGACCAACGGGGACAGCCAACCCCTGAACCTGTCGAAAAAACTTTCACCATCGCCGCCGCCGCCTACGCACCATCTCGCCAGCCTGCAGTCGATGGAGAGGACAGTTTCCGCAGCGACTTTGTCGCACATGCAGAGGGTGAAACTCGAGGCATCTTAAGCACGGCTTTAGGCGAAAGACGTTGTGCTTAAAATTGTTCTGCCGGAGCCGCGTATTGACACATGCGGCAACCGATTAATGATCTCTGCCCCCGTCGCGCGTAGCGTGCGGTAGATCTTCAGCTTTAAACGATGGTACAAAAACGACTTTTGGGGGACAGACAGTCGTTTGGAAGATGGCGTACGGATCTTTGTTCCCTCCCAACCTCATGGTTCCTTTTCCATTGTACAGCCAATTCCCATTTTTTTTCCCCACTCCTGAGATGATCCTCTTTTGATTCCCACCGGAAATCCTGTTTGCCATCTCGATTCCATTGGAACGTTCGTATAGAACGTCTTGGCCGATGCAGGTGAGACTTGTCTGTCCCGTCGTAGGAACTCTTGATGTTTTTTTCCCCCTTTGCGGAGTTTGGTGCTGCCGCCACTGCTGGATCCATTTCCAGGCCATCGTCCACGTGATGTTACCAGAGTATTGACTGAACTTAGTATACTAATACGCTTCTGCGTGGGCGTGCTGGTCCTTTCGGAACGACGGCGGAGCCATCTCGATTTTTAACAAAGAACGGACAATCATATCGAATTTTGCTTTGTTTTTCACCTAAGAGCTTGTGCATAGCCCATGCACGTATGCGTATTATTGTTATTAAATTTGTACAGCGAAAACATAAAAAGCCAAAATGTGTAGCGTGCGTGTTGTGTAAAACTCGATATCTATCTTTTCCCCCTCATCCTCCCCTGAGAGACCTTGCGTCATTGATGTGAGCCAGTTTTGCAGTGGACAAAATGCTGCGATGGATTCCCTTGCAATCCGTTTTCTGAAGTTTGCTTTTTTTGCGATATTCTTACAATAAACGCGCCGGGGTTGCTCATAGCCAATCCTCTCAGATTTCCGATGCCCTGACGTTTTAAAGCTTTGGAACCCCTTTTGCCTCGTACCTTTGTCAAAGCGCGCATCCAATTTACAACTGGCAGTGTTTCTTCTATGTGTGGCCTGAGTGTACATAGTTTTTTTTTAAAGGCCTGGGGTCCCTGGTTTTTCTGCTTAAGATTTACAATAACTTAGGCCCTTTTTTCAAAATCAAGATGCTTTTGCTTTTCGTGAGTCATATAGGTGGGTTGGCATCTTTAAAAGAAGCCCTTTGCCAAAGCATAGCAAAATTGCATCTCGATGCGTGCATAATGCGGCGATCGGATTTTGAAAATGGGTCCCTTAATTTAAAACATTTTTAAAAAAATGGGACAACGCACCGTATGGAAAAAAGGAAAGATTTATGCAAAATTGCTCCAGAATCTGCCTAACCGCAGCAATAGACTGTGATTTGGGTGTGTTACGAAAGAAATGTATATATAGTTTTATTTGCCAGTTGTGGAATGGTTGCAGGCTTTAGTTCATGACCTCTCCCATATATCCCCCATTGCTCCTTTGACAACAGTTGTAAGGTTGACGTCCAGGGTCTTATAATTTTGTTGTGTACCCGAATGTTATTTATGTCCACGTATATTTGTAGAGGCGAATGACCCAGACTTTCTATCCTGCATTTAAGAAGTAATAGGCATCTTATCGATATATTTAGACGTATCCATAACGTGTTTTTTTGTTTCTTCCTCCTGCGATAACAGACCCTCAATTCTGTACAGTATGTAACAGTCAGTATAAATATGGCGCCGGACTTTGAGAGATGTTTGTAGGATTAGCCAAGTAGTTTTTTTTCTAAAAATGCCTGGAGAATTTTTATATTCGTCGGAACGGGAGCGGGTCGAGAAAAATGAACAATTGTACCATAAGGCAGACCAATAAGTTTTTATAACCCCTTTTTCCCATTGTGTCCTAGGTGTCCCTTCTAAAAAGCGTAAGAGATTTCTGGTTGGCTCGGTGTTAGTAAGGTTGAGGCTGGGCCGCTGGGGAAATGTATGTGTGTGTGCGTATGTATGTATGTATGTATTATTTATTGCAATATCTACGTCATATCAAAGTCGGTGATTCAATGGTTCGTTTTATTTTCATTTTTTTTTTTTTTTTTGGAAAGCGATTTTTTGTAGTGGAGGAACGCTTATTCGGATCAAGCAGGGAAGCTTCGATCTTCTTGTTAGTATATTTTCTCTCTTTAATTTTAATGTGAAGATACGTTCCTACAATAGAAATTTAGAGCACATTTTTTTTTCGCCAGTGTGAAATCAAAATGGAGACAATTTGCTTTTCTGGTCATGCAGTTGGCAAAAGTGTATCCATTTTAGGAAAAAAATTGCTATTCTAAAAGTATTTAATTTGAACATGGTAGGGAGTTTAGATAGATGGCGATGTGTTGCATGATAAAGCTTTGCTGCTGGTTTCTCACTACACTGACTACTATATGGCGCTTGAGTTAAAGCACGAAAAGCTGTGATAAGTCATCATTTATACAAAATTAAACCTTTGGTCTAAATATTCCCATCATTAAACATCGACCTTATATGATTTATAGTTCTATATTAACAAAATCGTATGCTTAACATTGAACGGACTGAAGCGTCATTTAGTGGTCACAACTAGGTGCCAACAGGCCTTCGGCTTAGAAAATGTACTGTTGAAACACTGAGATTTTCCGTGCCTGCTCTGGTGTTTTCATTCTGTGAACAATAATGTCTGCTCACTTTAAAAGTGAATTTTAAGGTTTTAAAGAAATCATATCTCGAGAGTTTAGAGCTTCTTTAAGTATAGAAATACCCCCACTATGTGTTTGAACTTCGTTTCCAGTGGACCGTTTCAAACTCCAGTATTTTACAAAATACAGTTTTCTTTTTAAAATATATATATTGTCGTCATTTTCTCGTTTCTCCACCGCGTTTAATCCCTGTTCCCAATCGTACCTCCTCTCATAAATGTTTTTCTCGAAAAATCATGTCTTTATAAGCTCTATCACTGACGTCTGTGTTGTATATAATTTTCATACCCACTCTGTTGTAAATTTTTTTTTCACGCATTTTTCTGGCAATTTCAAAAACATCTTTGCAAGGATTTCATGATCATGTTAATTGTTTTCAGTTTTGTATGCTCGGGGATAAAAGACCGTGTTAAATAAAAGTTGTAAATGAATTCTAATGATGAGTTGACGTGGATTTTATTTCATGGGAAAAATATATTTCAAATATTGCATTCTTGAGGAATATTTTTTTACCTGGCCATAAAAAGGCACTATCTCCACTGACACGTCATTTAACAATAAAATGGATATAATAGTCCATCGCGTTCACAGCAGGTAAATAAACTCGTGTTACTGAACGACATAATAAATTTGAAATCAACTATTATTATGGTTGTCACGTGATGCGCTTCAAGCACCAATAAACGACGAAATATTTTTAATGACCATTGTTAACAAGTAAACTATTACAAAACGGGGAAAATTATCCTATTGTATATAATTCTCGCAATGAGAAACTAGATTTTAGAAGAAGGGATATAAGGTTTCGCAACTGAAATTGAATCTACAGTAATGTACATGCCATTATTTTTTTAAAATTGGCGCTTCGTAGTTATAAAATTCTTCACTAGATGGCGCGGTGTGCAAATGCAAATGGCGATTTGACAAAATTTGGCACGTATTTCAAAAGTGGATTGTCTTCGACATTTTCGGTAAGTTTTCGTTAATATTTTGTCATAAGATTTTTTTTAAATATCACGGGTGAGGCGGATTTTATGAAGGAAAGGCCTCGCGAGTCACAAAATCTTCTAACTCATATATAACAAATTGAAATTTAGCAAGTTACGTTATAGCATGATGGTTATAGCTAAATATTTCGCTATGTAGGCCTACATGTAGGATACATGTACTTGTTGCAAATGTCCAATTTGGGTTAGGTTGTTCTTAGTTAATTATTTAAATCAAGATATGCGGAATTTTCCTTTGTGCAATTTTATAAATTCCTTTATTAAAATCCACCTTCATTAGCAAATCGGCCGGTGACCCCACGTACATACCCAAATTATTTGGCAATAATGCATGTATAGGGCCTAAACGTAACCCATGACTAATTACTGTAACAGTAATTCGTCCATGATGTATCTCTCAATGGGTCTCAATGACAATTTTATTCTCATGTCAGACTTTCACGTGAACCCATCTTACCAAAATTTATAAACAATGTTCTCGGAATTCTATATGGTGAATCACTGGAGACACGGATTGAAAAGGTAAACACAACCAATAATTTAAGTAACAGATAAATCTTCAGTCCTTTATAAATTCTATAGGCCTACATTAATTGATATATCAGTCATTTATCGAGCAGTCACATATACCAGAATAAAGCTAAATTAAATAAGGCTAAATTTCTGTAAAGTATGTTCAATTTTCACGACAAATATAAGGATTTTCTAAACCACTTGTTTAAAATAAATAAGCGATAGGCTATTTCCAAAATTCTCGAAATTTTGGAGAGAAATTAAATTCAAACAAAATGTCGTCTTGAACAACAATTAATCTTCCTGTCGACATGCATGTAAGGTGGCTAAAGGATCATGTACATGTACGCCATTTGAATTTATGGTTTGCCTCAAAAGGCTAATAAGAGCCGGGATGTGTAACCCAAAACTAATTCCTTTAACATGGCATATGATAATTTTTGGGGCATACTCATAGAAAGTGTAATAAAAATATACAAAAAAAAATACAAAATATTGCCACACCGGTTTTAAAAAAAAATGTTTTCAATACGAAAACATTTGCTGGAAGGGGGCAGATTGTGTCCATCCATCAAAGGCAAAACTATCCCATATAACCCCACTTTTGAAGCACAGCATAGAAATAGGTTTAGTGTAGTTCCAAAATGGTTCTGCTGGTGTTAACGTGAAATTGACCACTAAACCAACATTTTTTTTGAAGTATAAAGATATAGGCCCTATAATTAAAATAATTTAGGCCTACTCGTTGTTTTTAGTATGCAGCCCTAAGAAATTATTTTACTGGTGAAACTTTTCTAAATCTCTTGTCACTTTTTTGCATTCAATTTGCAATATTCACATTCTGTTGATTTAAAAAAAAATACTAGAGTGAATCTTAAACTTCAGCATACATATGTAAGTTTTATTCACTTATAAACTATTTATTATATTTGAGGTAAGTTCAATTTTACCGTCAAATATGTGATTCAGGTCACTTAAACATATTGCAAGAAGGGGATGAGTCTGCATTATATCGCTCATCACTTCAGCATTACATGTAATTATGAATCTGCCTAAAATTTTGGGAAACTGTAAATTTCAGATTAAAACTAATAAAACTGATTAAAATTTAAAGAAAGTTTAATACAAAAGTGCATCTGTTAATAACCCATTTACAGATATGTTCAACAATATAGCATATACAAAAACCTTGATTTTTTTCAATCAGACACTATAAATTGGTGTCCATTTCCCTTTTTGTGCAGTTTCTGGCAATTAACCTTGATATGCCACAATTTTGTTATAAAGTTTAGAATAATTCTAGATAATCCGTAAATTTTAAATGAAACGTGAAATAATTTTATTTCAAAAGTGCTTCTAAACATGTCTGTATGTACGATAAGACTAGGCATTTTATTACGTTCATAATGTAACACTACAGTTATGTTACGAAGGCAGGCTTTACAAATTATTTTTATTAAACTAAAGTTATTTGCTGAATACAGTTGTTTAATCAAGATGTTTCCAAAAACTAGCTTGCATTTTAGCCATTTTAATTTATTGGTATATACGAATCATTTTAGCCTAAAGCCAACATTTTTAAAAAAGGCAAACAGATTACAATGCTCGCATAGTTATCATTTCCGAATAATGAATTGAATCTCGCACAGCAAAATAAAATGCATAATCAACAAATTCACCAAAATAACATGTGTGCTAATTGGCGTTTCACACATTTTTATGAGAGTGCCATTTGTGAAAGTGGAAATAAGCTTAATCACAACTTCAGAAAGGAAGTACCTCCGCTGTTTACTTTAAAGGTTTCCCATGAAACTTTCATCAAACTCAGTTGAATTTCACAAAAAGTCCAATCACGCTTGTCCAGATGATGGGAGCGGTGGTGCTGCCGGTGGAGGGATTCCAAGTGGCGTTGGAGGATCGGATGAAATTGGGCTAAGACCAGCCAAGGCTGAGGTGGGAAGCGTTGCACTTACTGTAATGGGTGGCATTCCAGGAAGAGAAATTGGAGTAGTGACTGGTTTAGCTGTTACAGCTGGCATAGCAGTTGTAGGAACACCTGATTTTAAAACAAAAGAAAATTGCAATCAATTTTCTGTCAAAGGCAAATGTACCAATAGTGATTTATCAAAATGCAAGCATTTATAATGATATATAGTGATTTGAACCTATCTCACCAATTCATACGGACATTAATATTAAAATGCTTTTCAAATCTGATTATGACCAAATTAAAACTTGCATAATACAAGCAAATTTTAGGACATATTCAATGATTGCACTCTTGCTAATAACTAAATAAACAATTATTGAAAAACTTATCACAGCAAAACCTGTAAATGGTGCACACCATTGTGAGCAAATATAAGGTGTGATACTTGGAGGGAGAGTGCTATTTGCAGGTTCAGCTGGTTCTGTAAAATTGATTCGTGCCGACTGTGATGGATCGCTACTTCCAGGTAGTGCGTTATTTGGAGGGGACGCTATTCACAGGTTTTGTTGAACTAACATATTCTAGTTTTCATGCACGCTATTTCATTAATTTTGTTAGCTTAAAAAAATTGTATAAATGGTTTATAACACACACATTAGTTAACAACGAAATCAAAATGTCTACATGCTGATATTATAATCAAATACATGTAGTAGGCTAACGTTTCCGTTTAAAAACAGATGAAGTGGTAGATAACAACAATGTACAAGTGTTTGTAATCTAGATCTCGCCACAATTTTTACAACTTGTTAGTGGTGTGCAGCTTTTCAAGCTGGTTCACCTTTCGATATTAATTTTAAGAAATCTTTATTATGACAGATGGACATTTTCAAAATGCGATTGAGGAATCGTGCTTAGTTGCTATAAGTGGCTTGGTCTTACTTGACCCCTCTCCGACAGCCGCCTCATCCAGTAAAGTAAGATCGCCCAGCTTGGGATCGTTAAAAGTAATATTGGTGATGGGCACCAGAGGCACTGTTGTGGATGAACCTGTAACCAAAGCGAACCTTATCTGATCTACCCCTCAAATCACTGTGACCACAAATGCATCAGTGGGGGATCTTTCAAAAAATTTAACATTGCTTTCTTATACATGACGATAAAACGTTTTAATCAAACATACCGGATGAAAGGCAAATTGCAAAACATGTACTTACTTCCGGCCCAAGCCGTAGTTGGCGTCGGGATTCCGCCACCAACGTTTAATGCATTCAGATTCGTAGTTAGGTCCGCAATGTTGTTGGAAGGGGCAGTTAGGACGACCTTAAAACGAATGAATGAAAAGTTCAAATGTAGCGCCTGTACCCAGGGACAAAATCCAAAAGAGTTCTCACTCAAATACCACTCACTGATGCAAAGCCGTCTTTAGTTGAAGGAGTCTTGGTTTGAGGAGGGATAATGTGACCCCTCGATTCCTTATTTCCTGTTCTGGTTGGTATCCGATGCAGATATCCATAGCCGATGCCACAGCCAAGACTGAAAACCAATTGATATTAGATCTTTGGAAGGATCAGAAGCTGTGAACAGAAAAAAATGGTTTTGCCATACCTTCCTTCACCTCCCCAAGCCCCGTTAGGTGTTATTGTCACTTCACGACAACTATCTGTGTCAACATTGTAAACGTACAACTTGAGTGGCCTTCCTTCGTGAGCTTCGATCAAGGCGAATAAATCTTCCGACTAACAAACAAAAAAGGACAGTTAACATACACTAGTCTTTTTTGTATATAATACACGTATCTTTGGTCACTGCATACCTCATGCAATACCGAATCTGCACCAATAATGTAATCACCATGCGCTTTGAGACCAGCAATGTCCGCTGGAGATTGAGGGTTCACGTCCTAAATTAAGTAAAACGTGACCTATCTATTAGTAAGGAAAAACATTTGATGGTGCATCTCAAATCCCTGATCTCACAATGTACGTGGCTTACCAGAACGTGCCATACGTTCTCGTTGGCGCCTTCGAAAGAACAGAACCTGATGCTCACTCCGAGGAGGCCTTGGCCACCCCACATATTGCTGGGAGTGATAGATACATCCCTGACTAACTGCGTTTTACTGTTGTAGATTGTCATTTTGATTGGTTTTTCAGCATTTGTTTTCAAGAGTTCTTTTAGTGTGTCGTTATCTTGATCCTAAATTGAAAAGAAACATGAACCATCTCATAACTAGCAAATAGCTTAGAAGAAACACAATTAGAAGCTAACATTGGGCTTCTCAAAAATGTCTGTCTACCAACCAGTCTGGTATTTCCTACTGCAACCACGAAGTCAAAGAATGCCTCCAAACCAGCACTGGAACCTGGAGAATTCTCTTGAACCTAAAACATACAAAATGTGCAGCTGAGCAAGAGATGTCATGGCTTTTTTTGTATGATAAACATACAGCATGAATCATGTTCGTAGTGCAAAGGTTACTTATGTTCCTCTAGATTGTATATTTTCAACAAATACTGAATTAAATCAGTATAACGTGTAGCCTAGTTCACACTAGGTTCACATCATTGCTGTGCATATATATATAGGCTACGACTTGTTCAGATTCGCACCACATTTCATAGGTCTTCATTCACACAGATTAAAAACGGTGCACACATGTGCATAAATGATATACACAGTTACATAGCATGTTTGTTATCCTACCAAATATGAATTCTAGCTTCATTAGTTATAAACGTTACAACCGGTGACGTTTGCAAGAAGGAGGTTTCAAACTTACTCGTAAAACGTGATAGCCCTCGGTTCCACCACCCGGGACAGGAGAACTTTGTGAACCACCCATTTAAAATGGAAATTATAGCTCAGGTCGAGTTAAAGAGCCAGTTTTCCTGTCAAAAAATTAAAACTGCTGCGAGCGATAGGCATAAATTACGTGGCAATCGAAGATCTTCAAAGATCGTCTGCCAAGAGCGCGGATTTCAAGCGAAGGCACATCCGCTTTGGATCGGCTTCGCAAAAGAAGCGGGAAATTTAATCATGCTTCGAATTGAAATTTAAAGGTGCGTCCACACCAAGCAAACATTTCACGAAACTGGAAACTGGAAACAGTTTCCGTTTCCAGTTTCACAAAT
>JAQGCC010001465.1:0-23613 GCA_034698905.1 Xestoiulus laeticollis | reverse complement strand
TATGAAATTTTGATTAAGTAGGAGCTACAAAAATACTGCATTTTTATCAATTTTTATTTTTGTATTATAACAAGTATAGTTTTTTTAAAAGTATGTATCAAAATTTTCCCATAGGAATGGGGGTGTGCAGTTCAGCCTTAAGGGAGATGCAATGTACAATCCTGTACAGGACAAGAAAAACCCGACAATATAAGCTTATATAATGCTGCAGTGAAGTTGTTTCACTTTTGTTTCCTATATTGAAATTCACATGTTTTTGATTTCATAATTGGGGCATATTCTCTACCACAAAATAACTTAAAAATCACTTAATTAACTTTAAAAGAAGCCGTTGAATAAAAGAGAAATATTTTTCAATTATAACAACTTGTTATTTAATAATTGCACGACGTAAAAAGGTAGAGTTGCTATAATTGAAAGCTAGCTCTCTCTCCTATATAATATTCACAACCACTTGAAGATGGAACGTATTACCTTTAAACGCTACAAGCTTATACATGTACATAATGAATTGGCAAGTCAAAATTTATTAATTATATCATGAAGCCGACAGGTTCTCCTATTTTTAAGTAGCCACTTAAAAACCCATTTTAAAGTAGCTCATTATTTAAATGGATATTCTGTATATGACAGTTGGCTAAATATCAATGCTCCTTTTTTATCTTATTAGATTTCGACCCACGAGTACTTGAAAAGCAAGAATCGCAACCACCTCCATGCATTGCACTGAGTTACGTACTTCGGTGAGGAGATAACTCTAAGCATTTGTAAAGATGTATACAAGAGTGTAAAGACAAGACGTGCAGTTAACTGATCGTTGTCTTACAGGTTCTTTACTGATGCTGCAAAGAAAGAAAATTTAGAATACATTAAGAAACCTAAACGTGCTCAATCCCCTGCAGTTTCAATTTGTAGCACAACACCATCAGGTATACAGCAAAGAAGTATTGCCCTATGTCATGTAATGTAGATTAAATAAATAGTTTGATTCATTTCTATTCGTGTTCTTGCAGGAAGCGAATTTGATGAAGAGGAGTTAGTAAGTGAATCAGAAGATAGCAACGATTCATGGACTACTCAAGAGGAATTTAGCTCAGAATTTATTTTAAGATATGGAAGCAGGCATGTAGCAAATCATTTTTTTTTTCTGGAACGAAATTCTTGCAAATAGCATGTTTTCATAGTTGGCTATCACTCCGATATTTAGAGTTATCGGAAATAGCAACTCGAACGAAGAAAAACCTTTTGCTTGTCCTGTCCCCGGATGCAAGAAACGCTACAAAAATATCAACGGCATTAAATATCACGCTAAAAATGGCCACCGAAAGGATGCCAGGTAAACGTCTGCGGAATTTCGTTTACTCGCTGCAGGGTTTGGACTCCCAATTTATGTAGTTTGTTTAAAATAACCATGCTTTTCTATTTTTCTAGAATAAAGAAAGCATTTCGTTGCCACTGTGGAAAGAGCTATAAGACCCCCAAGGGTCTAAGAGCTCACACCGTAACTCATCATGGAGGCGGGATGCCAGCTGCAGTAGCAGAATCGATTCTTAGCGCAGCAGATTCACTGCAAGTCACAAGAGCCATGTCAGCATCCCACATTTCCAACTTTGCCTCGCCAAACGTCACCGTGCAACAAGAGGTAGCCATGCAGATTCCAGGTTGCAGTCACAGTCCGTTATCCTTGGCCACCGCATCCCCAAATCACGGTCTTCCGAATTCGTCTCTCGCTAACACCCCACCACCAACCCCGACTTCTTCTCCGCCCAATCACGTCACTTCAAACGCTTCAGGTTTTTGCCATTCCAATTCTATCAACTGCCGCTCAACACCATCTACCAATAGTCCTTTGCCTATGAATGCAATACATCACGTTCGAAATAGCGTCACCCCAAATTCTTCTCCCATCAATGCCATATATCCCCCATTAACACCAGTTTCTCCCAATACTCCCGCTGCGTTTATGTCTTCTAGCTCAAACTAGATAGCGCAAGAAGTGCGTGCATAGATTAGCTCCTGATACGTGAAGCATAGAATAGATTACGCTAGCTAAATACTCAGACAAACCTACTTAATGATTTTGTAGTGCTGGCTACTACAGATTCTTCTGTCGTGATAATTTTTCATAATAGGATTCAATTAATGAACAATTCTTTTTGGAATTCTGCCCATCTGTTTCAGAATGGACAGATGCAACATCCTGCACAATTATATTTCATACTTCGGAGTCGTGCTATTTACACTCGGAGTAGATTTCATTTCATTCTTTACTTAATTTTTTGTGTGTGGAAAATTACACCGACACGCTGCATATTAGTATCGAGGCACAAACTCTCTGTAGATTGGTAAATCAAGACCTGGTGAATTTTCTACTACAGAACCCTTTATTTTAGTCAGAGAAAATTCAATTACTATTTTCCCCATGTCTTTAAAAGTTATCAACCCAATTTCCAGCATCTTATTGTTGGAATTGCTTGAATCGAAATTTTTAAGGCTTATAATAATCAAAAGCTTAGATAATTAAATAAGATTGTATAAATCTTATGACTCTGTAATCGCAGTGTTCCAATCCACGTACTGTATGCACGGTCACGATTGTGCCAAATACAAAGCAATACCGGTAATATAACCCATTCCTCGTTATGCTAGTCCATTAGATGCTTTAACTTTCTATTCAGAAACATTATAGGTTGTGATTATTTATTTGGAAACGTCGAGTTTTATGTACATTGCTCTCGGTAATATTAGAGATGTAAATCCAGAGCTATTTTGACACATATGGTCCTACTGTGCAAGTAAAATGCTAGTACTTGCACAAAAAAAAATACTGCAGTCATAACTACCGCGCACATTTCAAACTATTTAAGATTCATGGTAAACTTTGAACAGGAAAAGGGTATTTTCCTTTCGTGTAAGGGCATTTGCCATTTTTAATGGTTTGCATATTGTGATATCGAATGTGTAGTGTCTTTTACTTAACATTCTTTTACGTGCCATTGTTATCAAAAGTGTTGTCATCTAGTCATAAGACGCATTAATAATTGACGTCACAATGCGATGGATAATTTAGTCAGTTATACTTGATTCCTCTATGTATATATTTGACAGTGTGTATATGCTGCAATCCTAGGTCATTTGAGCAGTTGTTCATGACTAAACATCAATAAATCGTGTAAGAAAATTCTGGTGGTCCGGTGCAAGTAATATAATTCATTGAAAGGTTTCTCGTTTATAGATATTGATTATTATATGAGCGTATATATCAAATTCCTGATGAGTGTATACATTTTTGCTGAGGTTTTGGTTTTCTGATATCAACATCCCTAGGCGATATGTATTGTAAATACCGGTAAAATTTGTTTACAAAAATTGCATAACCATTGTTTATCATGCATATTAATAAATATATAAGTAAATAAAAAAATATATTGGTATATATAACCAGTAAATGGGAATGCAAAATAGAAATCAAGACATGTATTATTACCATACATATAATACCGCATTTATTTGTGCAAGGACCCCTTTTATAATTTGTTGCTCTTCGAAGCATGGGTGGGTCTATTACACAGAATATCACGTTAACACTGGACGAAAATCTCCCATTTTGCCAATTTATTACTGTATTTAATGGTAGTAAAAGTCGGGGAGGGGCCGTTACACGAGTAAATACAATACATGCATAAGGATAAATTAATGCAAACTTACCAGCTTTAGTAGAAATATATTTAAACGTTGCATCTTTAAAGAGTTTTTGTGATTAAACTAAAAGTTTAACAACAAACATATGTACAAATATTTCATTTTTATTTCCCACAGTGTATCTGCAAGGAAAGGAGATTCCATTATGACATACAACATTTGGAATGCATATAAATAAATGTTAAAAATACTGATGAATAAATAACAGTAATTAAATCAATAAATATAAGGTTACATTACAAAATAAAAAGGAAACATAAAACGTACCAATTTATTGTACCGTTTGGTTATTCAGCTTTTTCCTTAGCTTTTGGATTTCTCAAACTATTTTAACTCTTTAAAAATAACTAAAAAAAAAATAAAACATCCAAGTGATTCCATTAATTATCAATAGGTGTAATTAATAAAAAAAGAGTATGGTGAAGTATAAAACCAAACAACAAAATACTTTGAGTTGCTCCATTAATAAATACTGACTGGACGGAGCCAGTAAATTTAATTCTGTTTAAAGCTCGTTAGGGTCTTCCTTATAGATTCCAACACCGTTTGAATGAGGACTGGCCAGTCATGCCTGCTCCACTTTGCTCGTAATAATTCATTAATCGGGCTAATATATTAATTATTAATGCTAAGACGACTGGGTGTGACGCCCATGATTCTAAAGCCTAAAGAAATTTCCAGTTAAAAATGTTATGCCAAGATAAAAGAAATTTCATATGGTAAAGCCCACAACTCATTAATATATAACCAGATACCTCGTTGGGATTAGCAATTTCGCTGCATAGTAACCCATAAAGTTACAAGGTGCACTGCATAGTATCCATTAGAGCTGAAAACTTTTGAAAACTGCACACCATTAACTACTAAGGAATGATTCGCTTTGCTTAATCTGCTATATATGTACTACAAGTATATGAAAGCTTATAAAAAGACTGTCGAAAACGAAATGTAACAAAACATTGAAACACAATGCACACCATCTATGTCTATTAACAGGCATTTTTTTTAAAAACTACTAGAAATAGTAGAAAATAACGTCCACTTAAAGAAAGGAATTGTACTTTGTTATTTCTTAGGTCATGATCCATCAAAAAATGCCACCAGAGGTTAAAAACGAGTAGTTTTCAGCTATATGTTATCAACAGCTTCCGTTAGGAATTTTTTTCCCCATTATTTTAGAAAACGAAAACTGCCTATTATCACCTCTCCAGAGGAAACAAGCTTTTTATGTTTTTATCATATGCCATTTTATGTGTTTTATAAAAAACATTTTCCCTAATCAAATTAACGATTTGACAATTTTACATTGGTAATGAATAAACAATTTAAAACAACCATGCCCATATTTAAAAAAATATTATTAACATGGTGCATTCAAAGTCGATGATTTTGGTTTGCATATATTTCGATTACTGTTACAAAATGTATGCGTGTAACATTTTAACATGGTAAATTTCAAAAGTAGGTTTTGCTAAAAACATTATAAGCCTATTTAACCAATAACATTTCTCTATAGGTCAACTTAAATGAGTTTTTTTTGTTAAATTGCATACCCGATTCAAAAAAATTAAATAATTAAAAATAACCACAATAATGACTTCATTTTTTGTGTTAAATCATAGAAAAATCCATATATTACTGTAATAAAGAAAAACTGCAATCTTTCACGATATATCTACATGTATATTTGTATTTTTTTAACAAAACTTATTTTTGAATTCATCTATATAAGAGGCTTAACTTTAGATTAAGGAATGTGATGTGATGACAGGGTGCTGTTGCAGCATCCATAATTTAAATAATGCTTTTATTTAATGAACAGAAAACCCACCGAGGCATATTTGATGAAAACAGTCTTTTTTCCCGATTTTTAAATGAATTAAGATGGTCGCAAGCTCTTTCATAAACTTATTTGTACCATCTTAAGGCATTGATTATAACATTCCAACAATTGACATGTTGGACATAAGCCCATTGCCACTAAAATCGACTTCTTGGTAGCACGTTGCACAATTCTATTTTCTTAAAAAACAGCAACTGAAAAATATTTCATTGCATTAGCAGCCGGCGGAAGCCCCCTTACTTCATTACGAAAAGTGAGGCAATACCAGGGTCCTTTATGTACATTTTGTTCCCAGCATATATATATATATATATATATTTCGCTTTGAGGTGCAAAATATAATAAAAATAATGCTCACGGGCGGGTGTTCGTACCCCAGCACCTAAACAAATCAGCAAGCCTGCACAAAATTTGCTTTTCACACCATGAACCGGTACCTCACGACATACATTACACGAATCTGAAATGGGTTAGTGGTCCACAAAACCCTCAAAGGCTCTAACTATACTTGTCATCAGAAACCGTCGCCTGACTTCTCAGCTAAGTTCAGCAGGTTTTAATAAGTAAGTCCCGAATGCATCCTCCATTTCGGTTACCTTAGAAATAATATTGAACTGAAGGGGCACCTAGTCGTCACACCCATCCATTGGGTGCCATGCCGAATGGGCGTCCATTGGCGACAGAGGTGGCAGTTGTGGTAACAGGAAGATTGGTCCTACTAACAGCTGTGGTAATGGCATGTTGAGGAGCGGAAGGAAAGGCGAGGTTATTGGACCCTGGAAACTGTCCTGAAGCAGCCACGGCCTTCATTTTTTGATTGGGGTTTTTGCCAAACACTTTCACGATTAAGACCTACATTAGTAGAGGAAGAGTTTATCAAATGCAATTTTGACATGAGTTAATAGTGGGATTTTGCAGGTTTCCTTTAATCTTGACGACATTGGCAGAAGTTTTTTTGCCAATGTGCATGCGTGGGGACGACGTTAATGGGTTTGTGGTTGAGAGGAGACGACAATTTCATTAGTGATACCACAACGTCTTTGAGAGGCATAACGACTTTTACGGCGCTTAACTTATTCATGCGCATGCGTAACAGGGTGTTTATCGTTCTCGTTAAGATTAAAGGAAATCTGCTCAATCCCTCTAATGGTGGATTAACTAACGAGCTGTTACGAACCAACAAAATGACGAAACCGACAGCGATGAGTAGTACTCCCCACCAATGCTCAACAATCCAGCGCTTCAGAAGTGCGATGCTTTCGGTGGACAACAGCAGTTTCCGCAAAGTTGCCAATGGGCCGGATGGATCAACCTAAAAATTTATATTTATTGTTAAAAATAGAATAAAATATTGATGTAATATAATAAAACTTGATGGATATTGTTATTGAAAATCTTGAACGTCTTTTCAAAGCAAAGTTTCTGAAAATGAACCCAGAATTTTCAAGAACAAAGTTGATGAAAGCCATTGATTTTTTAGCATGCTTACTGTGAGGTTTTGCAAAAAGGCAGGGTATCCGAAATAAACAAGTGCAATATTTGCACTGATATATATATATAAATAATGTTGGTATGTATAATTCGTTATTTATTTGTTCATTAAAGTTCACCTACGAGTTGAGATTAGGCCATAACACTTGGAACAAAATGTTAAATTAAGAAAAATAATAGAATGTTCTGCTTGTATGAAATTACCTGTTTTCTATTTCATTGGGAATTATTTAAAGTTCTTACAATATGTTAAAGAACCGAGAGAAACGGTGAATGATAGCTACACTGCAGTACAGCATAATGCAATAATGGAATTTTCATGAATATAAGATTTAGGAAATAATGTGGGGTGGTGGGGACTTTTGGTCCACCCTGTATTATAGGTGGAGACATGCTACACATATACCTGCCTTTTTCAGACACCATAAAATGGTATGATTATAGGAACGTTTCAAATATAAAATGAACGTATCGACATTTGGCACAATGATAATATTGCCAAATCTAATATTGTTAGTGTTGTTTATCAGTGTTCATTCAATGTGTAAAATAAACAATTTGGGCAATTAGAACCATGGTTGGTGTATTGCATCTTGAAAAACCACTGAAAGTTTATATAATTGTTTTGTATAATTACTATAATTGAATAATTGTATAAATGTTTTGTATAATTGCTATAATAATTGTACAATTGTTTTGTATAATTGCAATAGAAATCCTTAAAGCAAAAAATGATCATTTCCAACCTCACGGCATTTCTGGAACATGTCGCAATAGCCATTGTAATTGTCACAAGGAGTTCCTGGCTTAGCAAACATGTCGGGAATATCATAGGGAGGCTGATTCCAAAAGAATGAAGACCTGAAAGATAAAAATATTTAAGTTGGATCCTTTACCATTATGTTAATATAAATGTAAATAAGTGGGCTGATCTCAGCACCCCCAGTCCTCAACAAACCATGGAAACAGGCCGAACACTTACACACATGGTTGATCCTCTCCGGGCAGCTTGCAGCACAATTCGCACGTTTTTGTAACTGGATCGTTCATTTCTCGCCTACACTGGCACGACTGTAATCCATAGGCAATGCAAATGGAACCGGTGCATTCCTGAATGAAAATATTGGCGAAAAAGTCAATTATAAATCTTATTCAGCAATGCAATGCACATGTGACTAGACTAAAATGGGCAAATTAGGTCTTTGTATACAGGCTGTCACTATACAGAGAATTTTTATGAAGGCAAACTTACATGAATGCACTAAAACCAATTTTTGAACAGTGGTCACTTTAACAGGTTTCACTGTATTATCAGAGTTGTACTTACCCCCATATAACACACGAATTCCGCATTGCAAACGGTCTTATTTGGTTTGTTGGTAGAAGGAGGACACTTTGGTCCTAAGCCAGTAAATAAATATTAAGGATAAACACTTGATAAAATATACAAGTTTTACATGTAATGTATATTGGTTAAAAGCATGTTTTATCATAGATGCAGTACACTCAATTTGGTTACATTGTCTAAAACGAATTTCGTACTTTGCATTAATAATTTTGAGGTCAACAAACATTGCATTTAATGGCGAATTGCATGCACCAAAATAATTTGTCCCTGTGCCTTAGTTTAAAATTATTTGAAGTTTACTACTAATCGTAAGTTTGTAATATTCTAGAAATTGTGGAAGTATGGAATCATTTTTCCGAAGATAATTTTCATGCATCTATTGCAAGTTTAAATAAAATTAGTGTTTGCTTGATGGTTTTGGGAGGGCACAATACATAACAGGCAAAAAGTTACAGAAAATTGCATAAAAATAATATACTAGAAAATATATGCATTGAAAGGATATTCACAATAGCTGGAATCCCGGCAACCATTATCATCCCTGCACTTTGTTCCTGTTTGCAGTTTACATTCAGAGCCACAACAAGGGCCTTGGCTAGGGCTAGACGATTCGTAGTTAGGATTCAAGTTGTTATTGAGGAGAAAAATGACCTTCGTTTCAAGTGTTCATTTTTTAAATACATATTTCAAGTTCATACCTGCAAGTCTTGTTGGGACGGAGTTTGCATGGAGGTTCGTGTTTTGAAGGATTTGCTTTCATGGGAAAACAACAGAGCTCTTCACAATCTTCTTCCCATCCACAATCGCACTCTTCACCCTTTTCAACCACTTCATTGCCGCAGATTGAGTCTTGGGGTTCTTCAATAAAATATAGAAACAATAGGTTAATAATGATATTACATCATGCAACGAATAGCAAATAATCGCTTAAGTGCTTCAACATAATATTTTGTAATCATAATACACCCATTTCTGTTTTAACACATTTCTGAGAAATCTTGCTATAAAATGACAAAGTGGACAAATTCCATGGAAAATGCTGACAGCAAAAATATAAAATTTCAGAATTCTATCCTAGATTGAACACAATCCCATAGGAACAAAGCAACTGGTTGCTTAATGTAGTAGGTGATTGCCTACTTTAAGGGGTAACAATGCAGGCAAATTCTTTCATACTATTTAGCTTGTATTTAATGTAGCTGGTGACATTTTTATCTAATAGATATGTTATATCAAATATTTAAAAAATAATCCAATTTTCTCAAAGATTCGTTCTAGCTTACATAACGATTTAATACTGCAAAATACACCAGATCCATTTACAGTATGATAATAACATAAACCTGGGTGGTCTACTCTATATATTTTCGCAGAATTAATAATTCTACAGAAACAGTTGTAGAAATGCGTTAAAATGTACAAGGTACAGGTGAATAATACACATCAAAACGATCTACTCAAGAATTGTTTTCATTACTACAACCTTATTTTCAGTTTTTAATTTGTTTGAATGTAACAGGTTTAACTGCACTTTGTATTCAATTTATAATTAATATTTTATCACATATGTTCATTATTTGTATGCATTGTATGATTCCTTTTCCCTCATATTTTTAATATTTTTTTTTTTGCAAAACCAAGTTTAATGAAAAAATGTTTTTAAAGAAAAAAAAAATATAAGAATCAAATTAGGAAAAACTTAATTAAACTTTAAAGTTGAGAACTAAACTAAAATCCATTTTCACGCACTGTCATTTCACACAATATGAAGGCAATTTTTGAAAACGACACAAGAGCCGTTCTGAATGGATTGTCTTTCTATAGGGAAAATCTTTACGAGTTTGAATGCCTTAAGAGGAAATTGAATTTGGTAAATCCATTAAAATTAAGTAATATGGCGGCGATGTTGGATAAGAAGACGAGAAGAAGAAAAAAAATGCTTAAAACTGGCTGAATGTCGTGTTTATAAAAACGTATATCGATTGAAATGCATCTTAAGCTTGTCTTATTTTAATATTTTTGGCGAATAGCTGCATGTATGAAAAATGCACATAAACTTTCAGCACTTAACAAAACAGCAAAAATATGTTTGTCGAGGAAAATACATTTGTACAAAGAGATAGTCCGATGTAAAAAAAAATGCATTATAAAACATAGATGTATATTCTGAATATATTAATTTTCGAGACAATCCTATTTCTTTGGAAATTGCATTAAATTTTTCTTTAATATCGGCTTGACGTTTTTATATACAATTGTATAATGCAATTTGGAATTTGAATTATAAAGCTGAAAAATTATTCAAACATGCAATAATATTTCTTGTCAGTTTCTTTTGAATAACTCTAAAATCTAATTTTCATATACATTAAAAAAGCTAGTGTAAAGTAAAAATATACATGTAGTTATAAATTATAATATAATGTACAACTTTAAATTCATTGGTTTACCGAATCAGACAAATGAAAGCAAAGTTGTGACTAGTTTCCACTTATTTAAAAAAAATGACTAGAATCCAAATAATTAATCTAAAATTACCAGTTAAGTCAGAAAAATGTTGTATATCAGATAATCAGTTGTGACCCCTCTTTAAGGTACGTATTTATATAGGTACACATAATACATCCATTTTAAAAACGAAGCCCTCAACTTAATCTTATGGGGTCATTACACCTTCCTTGTGCATTTATTATTACCACCAATTCCATTAATATTAAATTTCAGTCAGGGCTATATGCTTGCATTTTTCACAATTGACAAAACTCGTTCTAGTCTAGTGGGTGATAAAAAGAGTTCTTGCGGTGAACTTATTCCAACACAGCAAGTAGCAAAGACAAAAATCTTGAGAGCTATTTTTTTCCTGTTGAAAATTTTATGTCCTAATATAAAGCCCAGTTACTTCCACCTCCGTTGCTTGCGCAAATACAAATCCTACATCAACTTTGCTAGAAACACAACAGAAGGTGATTCGTACGCATTTACGAGCAATAAACAGGGCTTTATGATGCTTTGCAAGGACAGGTGATAGTAATCAAAAACACGCGCCCTGGCTAATATAGAAAGCCTGCCACATCACAAACAGGAAATGCACAAAATCTTGCAATTTTTTTAGTTTAAATTAAGCTTCTCGTGATGTTACCTGGCTTGAAATGGTTATGGAAGTAATAATGAGTACGACAAACCACTCGGTAAAATTAATCTACTTTTACAATTTTGAACTATAGAATTGGTAACTTTGAATATTGCATTCAAAATATCAAATCATGTAAATAATTTAAATATAAATTGTTGATAAAAACTGCATATATATATATATATAAGAATATAATCCCAGAGTATAATTCTCTAAAAGCATCTGCATCACCTTTAACATTTGTGCACATGTGACAATATCTTATTTATACAGGGTGGTCCAAAAATCAGTGCCAACCCACTTTTTCTTCTTAAATCTTATAATTATAAGATTCTGTTAATTGCGGTTAAATAGGAAGTCAAGTGTGCTCTATTCACTCATGATATTAGGTTTTACCTATGATTGCATTTCACGGGAACTCAATATATAACATTTTAGTCGTATATAAAATATATAGTAGTATATAAAGCTTTTCAGGAAATTGTTTAAATGCTATTACTAATATTTCGATCAACATACTTTAAACTTCAGGGCTATGGAAACAACAAGAGAAGTTTATTTGCTGGCTTGCATTATAAGGTTGAAGCATATTGCAATTATCATTTTTCATTAAATATTTAACTGATTCCCATCATGCCCCCATCATTATACATTACAAGAAAAACCTTTGAACCTGTGGATTTTACTTTTATTCTGGATAAATGAAATGACATTGATTACCAAATGTCATCTTGCTGACTATGGGGCTACAGAAACTGAATTGAAGTAAATGTACTTAACCTTTTTATTTTAATTGAAATGCTATCATTTTTCCATTCCCACTTAATCCACCATTTAGCATTTCAATCAGAAAACTAATAAGATTAAAATGAAACGCTTTTCTTACCAGTAAAACATCCTTTGTTTCCCCTTGCTTTTGTGTTCAAAACCGAATTAATGTTATTTAGGCTGCACGGTGAAAATTTGTTATTATTTCTTTTATCTCCAGACGTGGCTCTTGCAAACATAATGTAATTACCATCTTCGCCTCCAGGAGTACAGGCCCGATTGTCTTCTGGATCATGCTTTAATTAAAAGTGGATGAGAAAAAAAAAGCACAAAGTAGCTTCGTATTTTATTTCAACGAGATAGAGTTCATGCTAATCTCAAAATCATTTTTACTACATTTATACCTCCATCACCTCCAAAACTCATTTCATTGCTTTTGTTGTGATACTGAAGCGCAGTCTTGCATTGGCTTCTAAAGATAATTAGAAGTAGCTCGCTCATGGCATAATCATTTGGATGTATATAGACAGACTATAAAACTGCAATGCACGAGCTTTACTTAATTTATAGAGGGAGACTTGAATTGCTCTCATATTAACGGAACACAAGGGCAATGTCGATGAAAAAAAAAAAGCCGATTTTAAAAACGCAGCTGATGGCATCAATTGTGGCAATCAAGGGCGTAGAATATTTTCCTCTTATGACAAAATTGGCAACAATAAAATGCTAATCCACGCATGCTTAAAACGCAATAGCGTTAACGTTTATTGAAACCTTAGGCAATTTGTAAGTTTCTTAAATTCATTGCTTTTTGCTCGTCAAGTTAAGCGAGATGAGTAGGAAGCTATAATGCCAAATAACTGTCTAATACGTGATAAAAAACATTACACTTTAAACATGCTACAATATTAAACCTGAGTACAGAGGAGTTCATTTGCCAGCTATACAAAATCCATCTGCCACCGCGTAAATTTAATTCAGACAAAATGAAATTACGATTTGAAATTCAATAAGACTAATGTGGGATGCATTTTGCTTGCATGGACAGATCCAAATTGAAATTTAACCGGTTTGATGAATCTTAAAGTAGAGCCGTACAAGTGAAGTCTTTTCGCATATAAACCGTTTTTATAGTTCCTCGACTCCTCGTCAACAATATAATAGAGGGATTGAGCACGCCTCCCTTAATGCCCCGTCAAATGATTTACCTTAACGAGAACGCATTGCAAAAACATACAGTGCTGTCAATGTGGTTAGCATTAAGAGAGCATTAAGGGAGGCTTGCTCAATCCTGCACAATCGATAACAATACGTTTACGATTACGCGTCATAAAATGTGTTTTAGCGAATGGCGATGCATCTTTTGGCAACCACGCATGCGTGTTTGCGGTTGGTGACGCATTAATCGTAAACGTATCGTAATCACTCGTGAAGCTTTATCTCTCTAATAACTATAATGTTCAAACACCACTTACTGGAGATCCAAAATTGTGTCCAATCTCATGGGCGAGAGTAACGTGGGAAACTGCTGGTGGTACGTGTTTACCATAATTCAGCAATGTCACAATTCCAGTGTTCAGACTTTTCAAACTACCACGGTAATGCTGTGGTGAGAAAAATTTGCATGACAACTAAGAAATAAGAAATGCATGTACTCTTGACAATTTGCAATATGTGCATGCCATCATTCGATCTGATTCAAATTCCACTGCAGTACTACATGCAATCTACTGTCAAGATTGCTACAGAATTCTTTCGAAAACATGCTTTTAATTTTCTTCCTTCTTAAATGGGTTTGAAAATGTCCTCTTTGGAAAGACATTTTAATGACTAATGCGGATATTGAATAATCAATGATGTTACTATGCAAAAAAATAAATCTTTCCTTCACGAATCTCCAATTGCTATTATGAGAAGCAAGACTGTTCATATTTTCATTAAATGTTTGAATGTCAGTTTACATCAACCTACACTTAATCAGTTCAAGTGTAAAAAATATCCTGACGCTGTTTTTTTCTTAGAAAACGCATATTAAAAATAATGCGAGATGATATGCTTCCAGAAAATTTTCAAAATCAATATTAATGAGACACATTTTTACTCTAATGTATATTATAAGACAAATTGCTGCTGAATTTGCATATCACTTAATATTGCCACATTCTAAGCAAATGTTGTGTACAAATTAATTAAAAAAATATTGACTATATATTTGCTATATACCTGGAGAATTTTTTTCTACTGTTTTCTGGGGTTTTTATTTGTGAGAAAAACCCGGGGTCCACCAAGAGTCCTGAGACATACCCGGGGCCACCAAAATTCCTGAGACATACCCATAGGTCAACAAAAATGAAACGAATCAAGGGGAAAAAATTCTCCGGGTATATATTTCTCATATCGCACGGGGGAGGTTGATATCTGAAAATACAAACCTTTGACCTCAGTTTCTTCCGAATGTAAATTCCTACTGAGGTTTGTATTTTCAGATATCAACCTCCCCCCGTGCGATATACGTACAGTATATACATGTACATGTACATAATGATTTGAAAAAAGTTCAGAATATTGAAATTCAATACATGTGATATGGCGATATTTTTAAATATGAACATATCGTCTTCAAAAATATATTTTTAAGCACACATGGCATATTAACATGCTGACTGCAGGGTAACGAATTGAATTGAAGCAAATAAATATGAAATAGTTTTTAATTTAATTATTACCGAATTTATGTAAAAATGGTAAACTTACTCCATTTTTTTCGCAAACACCACCAGCATTTTTCAGATCTCCCGTCCAAGCTAATCCCAAGGTTCCACCTTCAAAATCTCTATACGTGAACATGTATGCTAGACAAAACGCATCGTAATCCTCTTCAGAAAAAAGTTCCAAAAACTTTTCCACTCCATAATTGCCAGGAAACCTGTAGTTAGGATCCCTCATCGCTTCCAACGTGTGCACTTTGATGCGTTTTATCATAAATGAGATGTTGTCAGGCCTTCCATCTTGATCGAAATCTATATGAAAACGAAAAATAAGACAAACTCTTAACTTATTTTTCCTTACGATTTTCAAGCGTTTAAGATTTCTAGGCCACCTTCTCGCCAATATGATTTAGAGCATTTTTGAGGAGAGACGAAATACATAAACTAAAGTTAAATATCCCCGTCGCCTTCGCCACTATAATTCTGTGAAGGTGCAACGGAATACGACACCAATTTATGGTTAGCTTCAGATAGTTTCTCTGAACCGATACCACTTCTTTGAAATTACTTGGAAAAGATGCGGTGTTATTTATATACGTTTGGTTTATCTGGTTTATTTAGGGACACGAACAGCAAGTGCTTTTCCAAGACACAAATTCCAATTTTTAAGATCGTGACAATTCATATCTGTCAACCAAGGTAACAAGACTAATATTTCACGCGAATGTAATCTCGTACGAAGTTTTTCTTGGAACTTTACAATTTTGAAGTGAACAAAAATCAAATTTGGAATTAATATAGTTTTGTTCATTAGCTTTAACCACCACATCTGATCTATACATTCTGCATCCAGTTACTTTAAAGTACATTGTACAGGATGAACTTTAAGAAAATTACTAAAAAGTCATGCAGTTGTTATACAACTAATACTGTTACAACTGTTAATCAACTCAATGTGCTTATACAACTGTTTAAAAATACATGTAGAGAATACAAAATAAGATAATATAATGCATATGAATATTTATCCTTTATACTCTAGATTTGAAAAAAAAATTCTAGTAGGACATATATATATATATATCGTTTATTTCCTATTTATAAGTTTATTTATCTAGATATAATTACTTATTTGTAACTTCAATTCAACGACATATATATAGTTCCCAAGTAGCACTCAGTATTAGCCAATTATAGGCAAAACGCATTTTTCCATATAGGTACAATATTGCAATGTTAATATTTTGCCATAATTGCCAGTATATTGATTACAATAAATGGACCTATATTGGAATTTATTTAGGCCCAATATTGGTCCTCTCTTGTTATCAATATGTAACTGAACCAACAATGGCAAATAAATAGTGCCAATATAGGCCAACTATTGAATGCAAAATAAGAGCGCAATATTGGCCCAGGATAGTAAGCTTGGACCACTATCAGTCCAATATAGGTTTCATTGGCCAATTATTGCCATGCAATTTAACCAATATTGCTCCAATATTCGGCCAAGCGAGGTCCAATACTGAGTGCTACTTGGGTTATACAATTGCCTCTTTTTTATCGGCATAAAAAAGACCCCCCCCAGGTACATTTGTGGAGTTTGAATTTGATAATTAACTGAGGATTAACAGCAACAGAAAAAGGTCTTTTGTATGTATTTTTTACTTGATAAAACCTGCCGTGTTGCAGTACAGTAAATCGCTTGACAATTAAAGAAACAAAATTTTCAATAAGATTTCAAAACAAGGCAGACTTACCTGTGACTTTGTAGATGTTATTAACTTTTTGTACATGACGTGTCATGGTTTCGATGCATGCCTCTACACTGCCTAATCTTTGAAAAAATAAATGATCCGCTTGCAAATACAGCATGCAAGTGGTTTTCTTGGGATCAATGGCAGCTCTCTTTTGCTGCAAACTTTCAGCAACTTGATAGCGATGTTTTTTAGGTGCAGGTTCATTCCTTGTTCTCCGTTCCTCATAATAATCGTAAGGCATACTTAAAGGTCTGTGAGTTCCATCAGATTGAGGAGCATCGGGTTCTTCAATTTCAGCCTTCAGTTCATTGGATTTCGAGGTTTTCACTAATAAAATCTGCTCTTTAGGTTTCGTCTTATGAAAGAATAAATGTTTTTTAAATTCGTTTGGTATCACATGTTTAGCATCGTTGCTATCTTCTAAATTAACGAAACTACGCTCTTGTTCCAAGGCAGAAATAGCGTTGGATTCTTCGTGCGAAGAATCAGGAATCACAGCAAAATTAAATTCACTATCCACTAAAGCACGGTGATTATCGTCACTATTAGCCTCAATGGCATTCGTTGCACTAGCACCATTGTGATATTCTCCTGGAGTCTGAGAGGTATGTGCCCATTTCTTCCTATCGAAATGGCGAGTGAATTTACTTACAGGGTGGGATGAGCACAACTGGTTATGGAGAATTTCCGAACGACACGTAACATTTGTAATTGGCATTTTAACATCACTTGCCAGATAAATAATGGAATGAAAATCCTGATTTAACAACAAGTATCTGGAAGATGGCTCGATGTAGTATTCACCGCCATGAACTGTAGTGATGACACCATCGAAGAGGCCCTCGCTGGTTATCATCCCTTGGATTTGAGAATTTTCATCATCTGTAATAAAAAAATATTCATATAGACTTTATATTCATTTTTATCAATTGGTGTGTAGTGGGAGTTTGAAGATAGGTTGAAAAAAAAACACATTCGACATACTAATTGTGAATATAAAACAGTTTTCATAACAAGACAGATTATATTATACAGAGTATGATTTTTCTGTATTTAGCCCAGAAAAAGAGGAAAAAAAAGCTTAATAATTCCAACTCCTCGTTTAATTGTCAAATTAGCATATTATATGACAACTCTTGACAGGTATACAATGTTGATATATCAAGACAAGTTGAAATTGTACTGAATGTAGTAATTCCTACACTCGGCATTATATATAGTTACGATACATTATGCTAGTATATACATGTACACTGTAGTACACAGCCTGATTGATACACGTGTGTATAGTAGGCTACATGTGTGTGTGTGCCAAGAAAGTTTGCTGGATGGATTTTCCATGTTAAAAATTATTAATATTTTCCCTCACATGAGTATTTTATTCAATATATGGTTTTAAAGAATGGTTCCTTAAAATACGTATAGTATCCCGCGGTCGACATACTTAATGAAATATGAAATGTATACAATGTACACGATGCATGGCAACGTTTCATAATGCATTGATGTACATATACAATGTATATTCATAAAAGAAATTGCTAAAATATAGATGCTAAAAGTGGAAGTTGAGAAATGTGGCTTGATGTCTTCATAAAATTATGATTAATACACAAATTTAATATCAGCAATTCAAAACCAATAAGCGAACAAATATCAACAAACCGGAATCCATTTCCATTAATTTATTAAGCCCAGCGCATATATCTTGAATGCTTGAAATATTAATCATGTGAAATTCCTTGCCTACTTTCTTCTCCTACGTGCTTTCAAACAACTATTTGAATAAACATTACAAAAGTTGAAATGGAACTTCAAAGAATGTACATGTATGCCGTTTTCTAATATTGTAAACCCAAGCAATATACACGAACGATGGAATAAAATGAAAGAAATATACTGAACAAATGGTGCCTTTGAGGCGAGTTCTTAACAAAATTACCTTAACGGAACTACTAATAAAATCGATTCTCCAAAACGAAATGTTGCCCACACAATTTAAGAAAATGTGAAAGCTGGCTGATAAAACGAAACAATACAAACCAAGAACGTTTATTCGTGACAAGAGTGTTAATATCAAAGGGCTTTGCGTGGGACTATAATGGGATTAACATTCAAGTTGCATATTTACATTCAAATTTCTCAAATTCTATAAACGGATTACACAAAACACCATTCGATTTCTTCTGAGATTTAAACACGTTTTAATGGGCTGTGACAATGATAATTGCTTGCTGAAATTCAATTTCAACCAATGAACACCGTTAACGAAGGTCTGTATAATAATAGCTAAATATTAAAGTACGACAATGTACTAGATACAACGTTTCCACATTAATGGACAATCTGTCAAATTTAATGAACCCACTACCCGTTAAGAGGTCCGATGGGTAATACAGTAAGTGCAACCAATTACTGCCGAATATCATGATTTATGTAATTTGTTATACAGAGGGCATCCATACGCCAGAATTAAAGTATACCATATAGCAACGATGGCCCATACTTATTATTTATAATGGCAATTTTTCACGAATCTGGACGTTTTATTTGCACGGCATTGACCCCTCGCATGTTTTTGGTGTAAAGTAATCAATTTCAATCTGAAACTCATTTTCAGTTAATTTGCCAGGGAATACCTATATATAAATCCCAGAACAAACCTCACTTCATTAAATCTGAAATCAGCACATATTTTTAATAAGGATTACATCTATATTACACCCCTATAAACTGTATGATATAATGTAGTTTGGCTTATAAGTGTGAATTAAGGGGATTTAAAACTATGACATCGTGCATGCATGGTTATGAATTTAATTATTCTTCTAAATATTTTTTTATAAAATTCAAAGCTGAAACACGTATTCTAGTCAATTTAAACCTAAGCAAAGGATTACTTATTTATAAAGCATGCACGAGTGCTCATGTTCCTAAATAGCTATACGTATATATGTACAGTATAGTAAAAAAATCAACGCAACTTTTTGTAAACCTTTTTGTAAACCGTAATTATAGTCAATGAAAATCTTTTTTTTAGAAATTCAATGTATTGATTTTATATTTTGAAGGCATACATGTACATTTGTAATCTTAAAACAGACTTTTAAACATGATTATGCATGGCTTAAAGTTACCACATAAAGAAGTGAACGCTAAACTCGAATAATTTTTTGCTATATTTTCAGCATTTTTCTGTGAAAAATATATGTACAGTATAGCGTGCTTAGCTATATCGTACAAAATCCAACGCTGCACTGATATCGTGTTTGTTGTCACTATAAAGAGAAAAAGTTAAAAACTCCCCATTGGCTTCATTTTTTTGTATATCAAAAACATAATAGTCTGCAAAAGACTTCAGAGGAAATCCTATTAAAATTCTCCTACAGGAATCATGTCCATGGTGTGTTTTTTCAGATTACAGGGTTTACCCAAAATCCCTGGAGATGAAAATTACTGCACGAAAACAGACGTTTCGTGACTGAGCTTTTCCTTAAAAAGCTTCCAGGATAAGTAATGCTTCCGCAAAGGCTGTTTCTGGAAAACCAATTTGTGCAATTTTGCCAATTTATTTGCTGGCTTACATATGGCGCATAAAATCCCATTAGAGTCAAACATAGTGCATACGGCATTGCACGGAATGTCAAAAAGGCATATAGGATTCAAAATCGCCGATCATCTGTAATAACATTTCTCAGCTATTCCAATCACGTTCCTTTGTGGTGATGGGGATGCAACAAGTGAGCAAACTAAACATTCGTCCAATAATAGTAAAACCGCATTTTCCTTCAAAAGTCTTCGGCATAAGTGGTCATTTTGTATATAGATAATGTTAGACCTTGGCAACATGTCCCATGCAGTTCATATTCTCAGACCTAATCATCTAAGTGCAGCGACGAATTTCAGCAGATATTTTATAACGATCACGTTTATGAGTCTCCTGGCTACATAGCATTAGGGGAAATTAAGAGAATATAATCCTAGAGATAGAAAATCCACCAGACCACATAGTGCGGAGAAATAAACCGAGATTCAATAACATCAATGCTTTTCATGCCAGGAACTGGGACGTGAATTAAGTCTAATCTCCAACCATAAAAATGAACAAAGTATTACATTTATAACTAACTTTTAGGAGACAAAAGCTGATCTTCTAAAACATGAATCGTCTGCTGTGACAACAGTTTGTTTGTTAAATAACATAAGGCCTCACGTCTGCAATTATTATAGGACCTATCATTAGAACCACTCTTAGCCCCAGGCCACACTAAGTTGGAAACGCGCGTTTGCCTAGCCTCAAACAGGGCATCTAATTTAATTTAAATTCTAGAATTATAAAATTTGCACATTAATATCTCGTGCGAAAATTCTTTTTTCATTAAAAGCCTTGTTTGAGGTTAGCCAAACGCGCGTTTTCAGCCTAGTGTGGTCTGAGGCTTAATCAGCGCTATGGAATTAGTTAAACAACAATGGCATATTTTCACGAGGTTTATACCATTATGTTGATAGTGTAGCACGTACACTTTCATGACAGGTAGGTTTACTTAATTGGCACTAACCGCTATCTTTGATATATCTAATTCTCACGGAATATATGGCCCTAAAAACAACCGTTGATTTTTAAGATTGTATCCAAAATGTAGCATTCCGTTAGGAGTTTCAAGATGGCTTCTTTTGTGCAGCCAAAAACAGCCGGTATACATACACCGTAATGGTGATTATCAGAATGACAAGGCAACATACTGTTTGAACTGTGGTCAACTTTATTGGAGAAAGGTAAAAATGGATTGACAATTTTGTATGAGGTCATGAAAACCTTTGGAATCTTAATGGCCGTTATTATGTTGGCATTAATACAACTGAAAAAAATTGGCCAATAACGAAGAATAGGATTTGAAGAACAAGTTATATGAACGACTCCAAAATGGTAATTAGCACGTACAGTAGTTGTCTGCTAATAGCCAATAGATGTCATGATGTAGCATAATGCATGCATCAAAGTCTGCATACATACATGTATAAAGTTAACTATTATTCATATTTTACTTGTGCGTTTATTTTTGAATCTAAATTTGTCCTGATAACAAAAACTCTAATAAAGATAAATGCTACACTGTTTATGGAAGAAATAATAAGGTGACATCATAAAAACATCAACTAATTGTTACCTTTTCAATGCAATTTTCCACCACTGACGTTCAAAATAGAAGATATTACAACATCAGTAACTGCATGTGTCAAATATCTTAATCAGAATTGCTGAGAAAATAAGCATGCAATTTTTTTATTTTCAGTTTGATTTTAGTGTCCACGATCAATAGCACTTAAACTCTTGAGTGGAATGGCAATCAATGTAACAAAAAAAATTCCCAAAGAGTGATACCTGAATCAGCTCAGGCATTCACCAATCGAGATGTGATTATAAGCAATTGAGGAGGACAGCCATCAAATGTTATTATATTTATCACGTGAATCTACACGAATTCTGAGCTAATTTAGATCAAGAAATAGGGCATCGTGATATTTTATAATAGGATACTGTTCAAATAAGTGTCTGCCGTCAAATAATGTTGGCATGAGATCACAGATTCTTAATCAAATAATTTTGTTATTTCTTATTCATTTCTTTACTTGAGAGCCTAAGGCAGAGCTTATAAGAAATTCACCACCAGTCTTAACTTCACTCATATTTCCCCAAATTGGAAAGTTTACTATTTTAAATTTAATACGATTATAGCAGTATAATTGGACCTGTTCCCATGTTCCCTTCTCGAGTTATAATTCCACGTAATCTTACTAGAATTAAAATAGATTGATATTCTTCAGTCCCAAAATAATTTGGGAGTTAACAATTCATGCATGTCATTTTCTTTTGGTCAAAATATATCATTTATGAATGACAACTGCATTTATTAATTTAATGCCCTCGAGCTTACATACATTTACATGTAAATAAATCAACTTCGTAAATCCCAATGTTTCCTAGAGATTAGATTTGACCCTCAGGAGAGTGGAATTGCGGTGGCAATGACGTCAATGAAACAATTTCTACTTGAAACAAATTTTGATTTTTATGCTTTTTGACAAACAAAGTTAAATACCCTAATCGGCCTTTGCCGGCAATGCAAAAGTTTTACTCAAGTATTGCTGTTTGTACTTTCGTGTTTTACATTGACTGACATAAATTTGCATTGATTGAAGCCATTTTCGAGGGTTACAAAATGATGTTAACAAAACTAAATTAACCTGAATTTCATTGTTATGTTAAATCAAAACGGCAAGTACATTATTTCCATTAAATACATGTATATTCTGGTAAGACTTCTTTCCAAGAAATGGCAAGGTCATTTATCTTGCTTGGCGTACGACAAATGGCTCATGTTCGAGTTTGCGAAAACTTTGAATGCAAATACATGTAATGTCAAACAAGAAACGAATAAAAAAGGTATAATTGAATTGCGACAGAAAAAAATTGAGTGATCTTTTTCAGCCATAAATCTTTATTGAACAGGCTACGTAAATAAATGGGAAAAAACGAACCCCTTTGGTAAATACGTAAGCTTATACAGAATACCAAATTCATCCAGTGTTTTTCAATTATTTCAATTTATTTTCAGCTCACGACACACTAAACATAAAATTATCACTGCAATTTTAATTATAAAAGATGTAAGAGAAAAACAATGTTTACATAAAGGCTGTTTCAATGAATCTAGTGAATCTTCTAATGGAATATGTAAAAGTGAAGACAAGACTGTCTCTTTTTAATTAAAAAATGTGCGACTTAAGGGGAAACTAAACACCCCGTTTCCTATGGGGAAAGCTCTCAACCAAGTCAGCGACTTGTGTAATTAAAATTT
>JAQGCC010001464.1:0-23615 GCA_034698905.1 Xestoiulus laeticollis | reverse complement strand
ATGAAGAAACCATCTTCATTGCTTGATACTGCAACCTCCTCTCCCCTACAAGTTTTCAATTTTTATTTGCCACTGCGTGGCGCTACCTACTCGCGCATGCGCTGTTTTGTAACCCGGACCTTGTCCATTGACTTAACAAACCGTGGCTAGACATTGACCTACCTTCACATAACTGATATCTACGCAAAATACCGATAATAAAATGAAAATTATCGAATGACTTGCCAATAAAGACGTATGCCCCATAAGGCCGACTCAATTATGACGTCATATCATGACGGTGCGGAAAAAGTCGTGATTAACTTACAATCAATCATCCTTCAAAGATGAAAGTATTCATCTAGCTTGGATACTATTTAATTAAATTTGTTTGTTTATGTTTGTAAACTTAACAACATTGGAGTGTATACAGCTCTATAGTATAGGTCTTATCCAAAGTTCCGACTGTTTAACTACATGTATATCCAAAAGTTCTAAACTCACCGAAATGACACCAATAGTGTTTTTGTTTCTTATCTCTTTCTCCCCAAATTGATTACATTGAATCGTTGTATTTTTAGTAAAATAAAACGTGTTCTCCTCAATAGCGAGATAAAAGACGGATTGAGCGCACCTCCTTTAATGCTCCCTTAATGTTAACCACATTGATAGCACTGTATGTTTTTCCAATGCGTTCTCGTTAAGGTAAATCAGTTGACGGGGCATTAAGGGAGGCGCCTAATCCCTCTTAAAGTTGCACGATCGATTACGATACGTTTACCTCATAAACTGTCTATGCGTTTTTTGGCAGCCACGCATGCGTGTTTGCGATTGATGACGAATTAATCGTAAACGTATCGTAATCGCAATCGCTCGTGCAGCTTTATCTCTCTAATGTATTTGTTTCTTTGTCGTCAAACAACGTTGTGCGGAAAGTCTAGATCAAAAACTTGAGCATTATCTCTTTAGAATGAGTATAACACTTCTGCATACGCCATCGAGTAGCTTATCTTGTAACGACCTTTGGCTATTCACGAATGCATCTTTGCTTATCAAGATTGTATTCAGTTTTATTGCCATATCACTCAATACGTTTACTTCATCCGAAAATACGTTTTAGTAAGACGTAGTTTTGCATTGGCAAAAGGCCAAGAGCGAAAATATTTATTCTTGGATTCATAAACGCCGGGAGTTACGTAGGCACATGAGCGGAACAGGGAATGTCATATCCACTTTCCATATTAATTCTGCGCCTGGGGTGGAGAAGAAACGCGAGAGAGGAAATCATTGCTAATTAAATCTCTTTATGGGCGAGCAATTAAAAATTAGCAAATGAATGATGGAGAGGAAGTAGTTAAAATGAACCGTAGGCCTAGAAAATAAATGTTGGAACCTTGAGAGGGAATGACTACTGCTAAAGATGCTTTCATTCCCCTCAATTAAAACCGAATTATTATCAAACCCACAGCCCAGTCAACCACCATTCATAATTAGTACCAATTTAACGTTCAAAATGTAATTTGAAATTGTCAAAGTGCTATTCATGTGTGTTCAATGGAACTTCAATTGATTAATATGGCAATGGTTTAAAAATTTGGAGCTTGACCTTATTTAACTTCCTGTTGCCGTGGTGCTTCACTATAGTCATATCGTCCGGACTTGTAACTTTTGGAGTACCCCCTGTACTATGCCTGTACTTTGTGGTGCATTATTTGGAAGTGGTGTCGTCACTGGGGAGTTTGAATTGTATTCTGGCACAGTTTTGCTTTGGTGGTTTTAAATTTAATTGTTTTAATTTTAATTGCACAATGGCGTTTTATTTTGTATTCAATGAACATATAGTTATGTTTTAGCACGAATTAGGAGGCTAGTAAAATCAAGATCGTCTGCATATCACATTCATCTAACATTCAAAATCAATCTTTCTTATTTTTTTATTGTAGATAGTTATGGTTATATAGTCTTCATGCAATCGATTAGGTTATAAGTGATATGAACATAAGGTTCCCACATAAATACCTGGAAAAGTCATTCATTTTTGAAAAATCAGGGAAATTCATCATACACACATATTCTTAACTTGGCCAGTTATAAATTGTCAGAAAAGAATAGAGATGGTACCAAGCCAGCCATGTAGCCTATGCGGAATTGACCTATAACCTCATTTTAAGTAGGCTATAAAAACTAACAGTTGTTTTTACACGTCCTTAAACCAGCCATGCAAGCATCTATAGAAATGGGGAATTTACCTATATATAACCTCATTTTACGAATGCAAAATACAAAAACTAACAGTTGTTTTTAAACGTTCTTAACCCAGCAAAGTTTGTCTACTCATAAAATTGTAATGTTTACTGGCCTTTAACACCTTTAATAAAAAAAACTTGTTAATTATAGTTATTATTTTCAATTCAGATTTGACAATAAAAACTTTCGATAGCAATTTGGGAGAACCCAAGTTGAATTCAAGCGGATCATTTGCGGAACATTCATAACTGTGCTTCTTCGGACAAGAAGCTATTAGGTTGTCATATTTTTAAAATTTCCGCCATCAGGATGGCCAGGGAAGCTTGTTTTAAAAACTTGAAAAGTCGAAGGAAGTTTTTAAAAGTTCATATCTTGGAATATCGCACGACAAGTTATTTAATCTGCAAAATGTTACTAATGTATCTGCTGTGGTGTCATATCACGGTGGAACGAAAACAACATTATTCCATCAGTGTTAAAAGAGGAGTGCTGCTCATATCTGGTGTGCCGTGACTGAATCCCACGCTCTTAAAAGGAAGCGAAGTTTGACCAATACACGTTTAGAAATGGAATCAGCAGGCTTAATCGCCGTTTGGAAAAAAAAATGTATTCAATATCAAGTATTAAGAAGTGAGGCTATTTATAAAGAAGGACTTTGGGGAGCATCAGTGCCTTTTGTATTTTCCTCTGGCCAGTCCATCAGTTCTTAAGTGCTCCGATTTCAGCCGCACGATATTGTCACCATAATTTTCTTTGTCAATCCTTCGGATAATATATGGCATGCTGGGCGCTATCCTGCAATATCGATTCCTGTAAGTCCAGTTTCTATGCCGTTTTACTAATGTTGACTGTAGGCGCAACAGCGGCTCTGCGGACATCTTTTCTTCTTCTTGACGTGCATGGCACCAAATAGTTTGTCACGTTTGGCAACTGTTTTACTGATCAAACATGTTAAGTTTGCACGCGGAATATGAGAAGATTGAAAGCACGATGACTGGAGAAGAAAAAAAAAAAGATTCACAAGCAGTGTCATATACGATTTTGCGAGTCGACATTGAACGTGTCACCACAATCTAGTTTCCTCCCACATCGTGTATTTTTCTGCAGGAATAAAAAATCACGATGGGGGGTAAAAAGGGGGTCACGAGTGTTTGGATAGGCCTTCGTAGACTTTACCAACTATGAGAAGATGGTGAGAGACGAAGACCCAATACTGGATTAAGTAAAAACCATTAATGCTCTAAATGCATTGAGGGATGGGAAGGCTATGCAGAACTCGAGAAAACATCCCCATATCCCCTCCGGTTTTTTTCTCCTCCTCTCTTTAATCTAAATGCCATCCTTTTTAAGTTTACGATTCCTTTTAATTGGTTTTATTCATTCACATCACTCACTGTTTTAAATTGCTTTTTTGTGCACGTCTTTGGCATCAGGCGTTGAAAGTTTTAACTATGTTCGCAATATGTGATGGTTGCATTTGATGTTAATGTTCAACGTGGACGATTTTCTCTCTCGTCTGATTCCAGTTTTATTTAATAAATAGATTGTTTAAGAGTGAGCATACTATAATAAGAGATGGTAAATGCTGAAGTCCCCATGAGATGTGGTTTTTCGCACGATTCGATTAACACTTTATCATGATATACATAGCGTTTGCTTACCCATTTTTGATTCGGCGGTTTTTCGGTTTTCAATATACAATAGCTTTAATATCTCAGTTTTAGATTATTTACATTATAAAATGATGAAAATTACATTGGGCTATTATCATTTTCGTTGGCATGTTTAGTGGTCCGCCTGTAAAAGTTGTGGTATTTCCCTCGGGGAGTGTCCATAAATGTTGTTTAGGGTAAAAACAGTGTGAAGCAGCCATGGGCGTAGCATGGAGAAAAGCATGGCCTGAAATGCAGCATTCCGATTGGGCAATCGGAAATTTTCGTCATCGGGAAACCAATAGAAACGCTGCATTTCAGGCCATACTTTTATCCATGCTTGACACTGTTTTTACCCTAATGGTTTGACAATACCGAAATTTTAAATTTTAGAAATCAACATCAAAGGTTGTAAGTTTGATGGCTTTTGTATACATTACTCATAGCATCTTCAAATTGCTAGAACTTAATTGATTCTTTAGCCTAGTTTTCCTTCGTAATTAGATGTGCGCATGCGCTGTTCATGCGCGCATGTAATTACGCGGGAAAAGCGTTGCCGGCTTGTGCTAAACAGTGTTCGCGTGAATAAGCCTCACAATGTACTTAATGTTGGCTGCTGTACGTGGCCTTTCCAATTCTCATAATCAGCCCTGACCTTCTGGTTCTTTGATCTGACCACCTGATTTCTACGAACCTCATGACCTTATTAGTCCTAATTCATTACCATTATCAAAGGTACCCCTATATATGGTAGGCCTATTGAAAAATAAGTAAAAACAGTTGCAATTTTTTTTTACTCTTGTGCATAATACGAGATAAAACCATTAAGTGTTTGATGAATATGTGATGTAATAGCCCACATGCACTCATTTGTGCGCACAAGTTGTCACTATGCGGGTAGCATATTCCTTTTAATGAGCTAGCCTATATGGCTAATGAGCAGTAAATGCAGTAATTTTTTTTTGGAGGAGGGAAATTGTATATATAGTTGTCAGTATTCATAATAAGCTTATGACAGTTGCTTCTGAATTCACCCTAAATATGTTTCATTTAAAGATGACTACATTGTAGATGCAAATCATTGCTACTCCCATTCGTTTAATTTATAGGTTCAGGAGTTAATAATAAACTTCATTTTAAATACAAATATTGCATTTTATTTTGTGCAGAATTGTTTAAGTGTTCGTTCCATTTTATCTTTCTTTCGGATGGACATGCTTTTCGCTTTCTGACTTCATTTGGAAAGCATGTCTTTGAGCTGCACACTTCATTATTAATCTTGTCAATTTGATTAGGCCTTTTTGTCTACAGATCGATGAATGTATAGTGTACTTTTGTGCTATAGATATCGCATACAGGTATAGCATCATTTATTTGTTGAAATGTTGACATTGTCATCAACGTTTACTTTAATATTTACTTTCATTTATACATAATTTATTTTACCATAAAAGTCGATCAGTTTTGCTGACTATATCTATCTCTGTGATGTAGGCTTGCTGCCTTAAAGGAAAACGTATAAAACATCTTTCAGTTCTTTTTTTTTTACTTAACGGCATTAAGCGAATTAACTGGAAAACATTGCGGCTGACAAAATGGCTTTCAATTATTAAAATACTATATTGAGTCCTGCTTTTATCTATAAATAAATATGCTCCTTATTATGCATGTTAACAGACGGTGCAGTTTGGATTTTTAAATGCAGTAAAATGACTCTGGTTTATGGGAATGTATTCTTCATCTAAAGGACAAATAGAAAAAATGCTATTGATGGAGTATTCATTTTTTGTTCAGAAAACAAGCTGAAATTATTGTAATAAATATCATAGTAATATTTTCAAATGTTTAAAATTAGGCTTGTGTAAGTACATGTATAATGTAACACGAATGAAAGTAAGTTGTTATCATTGATGCGAATATTTATATCATGGGAATTCTGACGACATGAATAACACTATTTTTTAAAAAAAATAAAACACTTTTGGAAAGAAACATTATAGTTTTGGTGATAAAATTACTTTACAAACGTGTTTTGTTTTAAGGTCAATTCTATTTTTATACAGTATAGGCTATCAGATAAATACCACGTGAATGTATAAAAATGTATACTATTCTAAATTTAATACTTGTATCGCTTGAAATGTATTCCCATAAATGACATTACACTGTATATTGCTTTTACTTTTGAATCCACATACTCAAGGATTATTATAATTATACTTATTATTTGAAATGTGCAAGCCAACACACATAGCCAATATATGTTATACACTAAACTTGATACTTTAAATCCATTTTTCTTATTTTTTTAGGTTTTCATATTTTAAAGGCATTTTTATTATCAGGAAATCAATTCGTGTATATGTTATGTTGTTTTCTCTCATGTGCCAAGATTTCAATAGTATCGCGTGTCTTCCATATCTGACGTCATTTATCGTGAATGATGCAAATCCATATTTACAGCAGAAATCCTGTAAATCTGATATTTGCGGAAGACATGTGTCAATGATGTAGGCATGATTAGCATTTGATACTCAAAATAATTCCTTTATATACATGGCGCGATGTTAGATATGACATATAGAAACAGGAAGTCAGCCATGATTATCAGATTACATACGAGATTTTCTCCTCCTCATATAACGCATAACACAAGCTCTTATTTGTGCTCCCACCCTCTCTAAAAAGTTAATAAGGAGTTTTTATGTATAAAAAGATCGCATTAAAATAGTATCGTGAAAGTGGAGAGGAAATTAAACTCGTTCCCGTTTTTTTCCTCTATACTTCAAGGACAAAAAAATGATGGTGATAATATTACAACCGAAATGTTAAGTAGTGTTTTGGTCATTCTCACTAACATGTAAACAGAATCAAATGAGTTCCTATATAACAAGAGGGCACTTTGCACCCATTATTAATATATTAAGCTATTTCTACTATATAATATGGTACATTACATAAACACTTGCATGCATGTTCACAACGTTATACAATATCATTTTGTCAACAGACTATAAGAATGTTTACTCGTCAGCTTAATTTCACCGTATAATGATAATACAGATTTTGAAGTGGTCATATTTCAGCAGAATATTCGAATTAATGTTGCGTGGTTGATTACAACTGTCCGAAAGTTTGTGGGTCAACAACGTCATCTGTGATATGAAAAATAACTTTTCTATGCTGTCATAGTTGCAGATCTGCGATAGGTGACCTTGGCAACGTTCTGGAGAACTTATTTCCCAGAAAAAAAAAATCGCCATCAACCACCCCAACTTCGATTCATCTTAATTTACATACTCAATTATAATTGGAGGGTGTAGATGTAGTCTTGTCTCTTTTATAAACATCAGTGTTGACAATTACTTAAGACCGGATATCTCTATAGGATCGAATGCTGGATCGATGGTAATGGCATTAGGGGAAAGCAAGGTCTGCTTCAATGATATGCCAGTAAACCCATCTAACCAACTTTGGACAAAGTGTGTGACTTTAGGGCTAGACTTTTTATTTGCACTTTTACTTCTGATAACCCTTCTGCGCATGTCAATGATGAAACCGAATTGCAGTGAATTTGAAGGGAAACCTCATCTGTTTTGAAAAATAAACGATGTTCGGTTTAATACTAATATGGAGAGTTAAAATAATCTGTTATCGAACTGCCAGTTGCGTCACAGTATGACGTCATTTGCCAGAGGGAAATTAGCAAATTAATTGTTTCCATCAATAAAGCCTGTTTCGATGTAATATAGACAGTATATAGAACAGATTTTGTATTAATGGACAAGGTCGGCATTACAATACAGCGCATGTGCAAGTGCTAGCGCCACGTAGGGGCCAAAAAAATTTCAGAACTTAAGGGAAAGAAGGTCGCAGTAGCAAGCAATGAAGATTATTTCTTCATTAATATTTCAGAAAATTACTATTTTAAAATTTTGAAAAACATCCCAAAATTATTTCATATTATTTATTATCTTAAATCTCCCAAAGTTTCATTTAGTTATAATAATTAGATCGCTAGATAAGGTTTACTTCTAATGTGGTTCTGTGTTAAATCGTGTTTCTATCCCCTTGGAAAATTGCAACTTACTGCTACAAAGGGGCGCTGCATGTAACGTGGACAAACTCCATTGCCAGAAACCGGGGTTTAAACAATATAGGTACATGTACATTCAAGGTACCGAAACTTAGCCAGGCTAAGCTACATTTATGCCTGCTTGACGGAGGCTTGTGTGGGCAGGCTGAGCTTGTGATAGTCTGAATTTTGACGCCGATGATAATGTTGAAACGGCGCTGTTTCTAATAGCTCATGAAGTAAATAATGATTAGGCAGGCGTGTTGTGTTGGTCAAACAGGAAATTGGCCCCTCTCAGCCTCCGTCATTCCGAATTTATCTATTAATGGGCTAAGCTTTGCATCGCGAGCGCAACTATAGCCTAATGATACCTCTGTTGGAGAAACGTAAAATCGGTGCAAAAAAAAAATGTTTGCATTCGTGAATCTTGTCTTGCAAGAATACGTGGATAGAGTACTAAGCAGTTGATGCAGATTTACCAGATCCTGTTAAATTGGATCTCATCCATACGAATCTAGTTTCCTCATCCAGAACATGTAGAAGTTTAAATCAGATGCAGTTAAAGAATTCTTGTATACATCCAACATTGTCGAGGGAGTGTCTTTTCAAAAAAAATACATGTATCAAGCCACTTGGACATTCAGCTCTTCCCTATATAACTTTATTGACTTAGACTTTACTTCAAATTCGCTTAATGGAACCAGTGTAGCCTGCATAACTATTCAGTATAGATCAGTGTCTAGAATAAGTCTTAACTTTGCACGTATTTCGCTCTTGGTGTATCCGAGGGTCTATAATTTCGCAATTGATGTGTAAGATATATTAAAAATATATATGCGGGGATTGAAATTTGGCTTTATTGAAAGTTTGTTGCCCACAACTCTTTTGAGAAATAGGCTACAGCTGTAAAACAGTGAATATTTATCGTCGTGCCTGGTATAGAATGGCGTAATTCACATGCATTTGCGTCATTGACACGAGGCCAATGCCAGTATGAATATATTTGGCATGCATTTATCCCCCCCCCCCTTCAGTAAGTGAAATGAATGCCTGTTTTCACACTACTGAGCAATTTTGTAAACGTCTGAAGTGATCATGGTGTGGTGTTCACATTAAGGATGGAAAATATAAAAAAACTTGAGGGAACGATGTCGTTTCCCCCTATAGCTCGTATCCATATTGCATTATGCACGTGATTCATAACTCGTAAATTTTTATTTGAAACCACTCTATTGGATAATGATTCCAGTTTTTCGCTGTAGATCTGGTTGTCTAAAACTATTGTAATCTGGATAAACACAAATGAATAATAATGCTCAAAATTCGGAAAAGTGCACAAAAAGCACAAAATGGGTGGCACATGTTTATACCTTCAGCACGGTATTTCCAACATGGCCGCGACTTTAATCTCCAGAAGCAGCTATTTTGGGAAAAAAAAGCAATGCTTTTAATAAGGATGCATAATATTGACTTCTTCACGAGTTAAGTACTCAGCTACAGCTATTGTTGAAATTAGATAAAATTGATTTATTTTTATTTCAAATAATACAGATAAACACCTCACTTTGGGTTATCTTTCATGGAGATCTTGATAGTGTTTTCACGAAAGTGTACATCAATGCATAACTAATGTCATGTTAAATGGAAAGCATGATTTCGAACTAATTCTATTACATTTTTTAATACGATTGCTGCTTTCAGTATTAAGCAATAACAATTCTCTCGTTAATTTCAATACAAACTTCTTAGCATATCTGTTCAACGTGGAATCTTTCAAAAAGCAAAGCTGACGGTTTCATAGCTCTATATTTCTATTTGAACAAAAAGAAGGGATTTATGGGAATCATTCATGTATGGTATTATATTGTCAGTTTTGTACGGCTTATTATACTAGCGGTAAAAAAAAATAGAAATCACATTGCTGCAGATTATCGCGTGTAAAACGGAAAGCTTTTAAATATAGACTGCAGTGTATAGCGCAAAACTATAGATATAAATAAAAGACAATAGGACGCTTCTCGAGTGGAATAAATATAGATAGGCCTGGAAAATGGGATGCGATGATATAGATGTAAATGTTCTGTTTTGAAACCATTTGTATGGCAATATTTTTCATAATATCGTTTATTGTCGGAATAAAAAGCAACTTCTCTTCTTTTATAATGAGTAATATCGACTTAGGCTTCACACACTGCAATGTTTTTGTTTAAGAAAATAATACTTCCGTAGTTTTCATTCAGCTATACATTGCATCGAAAACAATGACAGTGCTTGTTTGTATTTTAGGATAAGAGCTTTCATGACAGTTTCTCTGAAATGTACTTGACTGGCTTGAGAAACAAACAAATTTGCTATAAAACAGTGTAGCATTTGAAATAGGGTATTTTGTTTACTATTCGTTTCATTTTTTTTTAAATTTTCGACAGAACGAATTTTAGTTTTTAGGAGGGATTTTCACAAACCTTAACCTAACCTGTCAGGGAATTTGGAAAGGCCTGCAGTGAGAAAACAGTGATTGTTTTTGAAAAAGTCAGGGAAATTCATCATTCAAATATCCCATATACGGTGTAATACATGAGGCCACGTTAAGGTATATGCACGTTTGTTTAATTGACGGAGACGAGTGGGCTGGCTGAGCTTGTGTTCAGGGTTCGTACATGAATGCAAGTCCTTAAAAGTGCTTACTTTTGCTTGAATGAATTTCAAGGCCTTGAAAAGAGCTTTTTTATAAATCAGTCCAAGTGCTTTAAAAGTGCTTAGGGAATGGTGTATATTAATTATCCTGATTTCAACATAGCACCCCTCCTCTTCCATCAATACCCATAAAAGATTCTTACTTTATGGACTTAACCTGTATGTCGAACCCTGTGTGATATTCTGTATTTTGGCGCCAATGATTATGTTATAATGGCGCTTCATCTAGTTGCTTTAACTTCACATGTACATGTAGTGATAGATAAGCAGACATGTTAATTGTGTTGTGGCGGTCAAACAGGAAATTGGCTCCTCTCAGCCTCCGTCATTTCGAATTATTTTAACTAAATTATACTAAAAATGGGGTAAGCATATTTTGGTAGTCAGGGGAAATGGTTTTAATAACTTGAAAAGTCAGGAAAGTTGACAACTACATGTACATGTATATAGTAACTGTTTAGCTATTTATGACTTACATTTAAACAATCTTAGTGATTACTTTTCAACAATCCGCATCGATGCCGAATTAAAATATAGCTGATGCCATCGCCTTTCAAATAAATCGTTCAATCAACAACAAAGTTGGAAATCAAGGAACTGCCATGAATCTCAACTTTTGATTGCTAATCCGTCTGGCTAGAGCCAGTTCTCTCCGCCTTATAAATATATCCATTTATGGCGTGAATTGATTCCTGTTCAATTATAATGGACCCCCTGATATATACAATATAGCCATCGATTTTCGTCCTCTCCAGCCACGACATTGTCATGCTCCAAAATCTAATGGGACTTTATTGATTTTCAAGCCCATCTCTTTCTTCCGTAATAAATAAACTCAGCTATGGCTGCATGGATGTGGGAGAAATCTCGTGGAATTCAACGAGACCCGTTTTTATTTCTTAGAACAACTGTTTTTGACATTTCGTATAGCATTTTTTACACCCTTAACTCAAGTAAACACACCCTGCTGTTATATCAATCTTTACCTTTTTGTAAGCTTAGCCTATATATACTCAATTGAGCTAAACATGACGGTAAAACGAAATAATTATATAATAATTTAAAACATTTCATCTAGCTTTTATTATTGAAAAAAACCCTAAATGATTTGACTAATAATCCAGCATTGCAGATATTTTAAAATCTTTAATATTATATCAGCGAATCAGTTATAGTGTTCTATATCGTAATTTCTATTACATTGAATGCTCATCTTATATATACTATATTCTGTATTAAAGATGTTCAACTTTTCGCTTCAATGATTTACCTGTAATGATATACACAGTAAACATATTCGTATAACACTTTCATTTTGACAAAAATCATTTATGTCATGCACAACCACAATCAAGTCAAACAAATTACAATTGAAAATTCCGTCGTTTTGTTTCATATTTTTAACTGTCACAAGATGTTTTGGACAGGGACAAGGGCATTTATTACCATAAATTATGAACAAATCATACAGGTTTCATAACTTGAGTAATCACACAAAAGAGATAATGTATATTGTTTCCAGAATTTTAGTGTCACAGTATACATCAGGTTTTTCGATCAAGTTTACAGGATAAAACAAGTGTTACAAACACGAAAGACTTTTCAACAATGCATTCATGTACCTTTTTCTGCTATAGTGTGAAATTTCCAAAACTGAAGAGATTCTTTTGGAAAGTGTTGGAATTTTTCTACCTCCCATTTAACTTAAAGTAGGTATTCTCTCACGATGTGGAAACTTAGCCACGCTAAGACAAGTGTTTACATATACTTATAAAGTTGATGAAGGCTTGAGTGGGCTGGCCTTCAGTATATAATTATGTTGTATATAATGGCGCTTCACGAATAGGCAAACCTGTTGTGTCCGTCAAACAGGAAATTGGCTCGTCTCAAACTCCGTCACTAAGAACCTAGCCAAATTTGGCTAAAATTTGCACTAATTTTCGCAACGCGAGCACGTCTAATGTTCCTGAAGTTCGTATACAATAAATTTATGAAAAGAAACAAGCGACATGCAGTGAAAGCATATCTCGATTATCTTAAATCCTTAACATTACAAATTCATGTATGGTTTCTAAAGATGTTCCTTGTATGAGATTAAAAAATAGGCCTGTTTGATTAATGAAAATCAAATATTTGTACGGTATGGCATACTTAATATTTCATATTAATCGATCATATAAGCATACCATTGAAAGTGGTGGAAACCATTAATTATTCATCCAAGATTGTTCACTTTCTATATACCTTGCTCACATATTGGCATAACCTTTTCAATTGAATTGGGAAATAAATCAAGCCCAGATTAATTACATCCAGTTCCACTTCATTACTTTAATTAAATTCCCATCTGTGCAAATGTGACAGAGCACAAAACACTTCCACTGAAGTGCATGCTATAGGCTTATTTACATGAACATGCTTGTCATCGACCTGAACTATAGAAAATGTGACTATAAAGTAGAAAATAGGGTCTCAATAAATTATTTTTGGTGATGAACCACTCAACAATCCACTTGCTCTAGTTTTGGGAATCTTGGTTACATTACAAATTTTGGACCTTCTTCGTCTCTTTAACCATAATTTCAAACGATTATAAAAAATGTTATTACTATGATTTAGATGTACATGTACCTGAAAACAGATCGATTACCTGCATGCATCTACATGTCTTTTCACATTAAGCAATTCCAATATAGACGAGTTGTGTATGAGCGGATTATATTTTTAAGACTGAAAACAGGCGGTTTCTTTTAAATATTGCTTCGAATTGTTCAAGAGATGAATATAAGTGTTGTTTTTTTTGAAAAAAATAAGTTACACATTCGATGTTATGTACTCGAGAGAAATCTGTTGAACAGAAATATAATAAAACGTGTGTAGATAAATAAACAAACAGAAAAGTGCTTCAATAGAAATGGATGTGCAAGAGGAGAAGTACCGAGTATATATATAGTGTAAGAGATGAATATTAATTTTACGAGCTTAAGTGTTTTATTTACATATTTTAGAAGCACGCCGCGATACAAATTCATTAACTAATGCACCCTACTTATAAAATAAAATTAATCGCATAATCACAATTGCAAATTCGACCATGGTTAACTATTTATAATGGTATATCCTATGTTTTCCAACCTGTTTCTTTATTTCTTTTGAGATGAAAGCAAATGTTTGCATTTGGTTTGCGTTAAACCGCCTGGGAATAAATATATAGTGAAATGTTTGAAGTAATACTGAACATGATATGAAACTTGCTCAACACGTTAAACACACTGGGGCAATGACAGGATATTAATAAATGACTAATGTCTTTAAAAATGTTATCAAAATAGCAGCAACGCCTTTTCTCATTGTATTTAAATCCAATTCTGGATATAATTCGATTTTGACCCTGATACATATTTTCTAAGTCATTCATTCTTTAGACTCGTATTATATTCCAGTCCATAATCCGTCTATACATAACGTGCATTTTCGAAATAACAATCACTTTGAAACGATATTTATGATCTTGAAATTATGCATCAGCTTGAAAGCCAAATTACATTTACATCTTTCATAAAAAATATGGTCTCAGTATAGAAAAATATCAAATTCATGTTGCATAATGTGTGAAGCGAGATTTGATTATTATTTAAAGATATTTTTTTCTAGTTGTTCCTTTCTCTCATGCCATGTTGCTTTATTCGTATTTTTCTATAATTGCTGCAATCCATCATAAATTTTCACTCGCAATTTGCCGATTTCAACGGCATATATCTTCTGAGACATTATAGTTTACGAGGATTGCCTGCCGGCAACATGCTTTCTATATTCTTCAGTTTAAAAATTTGTCTAGTTGAATTATTTATTCTTGCTTTCAGTTTTTTTTTTATCTATTAATATTGCTTCGAATTAGCTGCGGGTTAATGCACATTTACCAAGGTTCCACTCCCCCGAAACCGCATATTCGGTTTAACAATAGCTTGGGCAATTTTTTTTAAAGACATACATGGCACATGTTTTCCGGTTCCTGTTAGATATCGAAAATCTCTTCTTAGAATTAATGATGTCAATTTTTTCCCCTCGTTGGTGAGCCCAATTTACGAAGGTCGTGTTTTTTTGTCATAATTAGGGATTTTTTTCATTTTTATAGGGTAAATCTAATTGATGCGATATATGATAGAATGCCATTTCTATACATTGCAGAAAAAGCTATTACTGTTTTTGCCTACTGAAGGATTTTTTATTTTCTTAAATGTAATGCAAGCATTCATATTAATCAGCAAGTCATAAAGCTGCCATATCATATGCGAGAGCAGGCCCTTATTCAGCATCCAAATTGTTAATTTTTGTTCATATCTTTTCTAAGATGGTTTTAAATATAGCATATTAATGTTATAATGCATGTATATATTTGCTATTCACTTCTGCACACTAATCAAAAAATGTCGATGCAAGCCAATGAAATAACAGCTGTTTGAAGGTGAAATCCGTGCGCTATCTTTAAATACATTATTATATGTTTTTAGTTTGTGTAATGGTCTTGGCATGGCAGATTATTGCGTTATTTAAATGAACTTGAACATGGCCGCTGTTTCTAAGCGTCGTACATGGAATTAGGCATCAGCTGTGTGAATCCATTTTTCTCTTCAATCTTCTTTGCTTCTTCTGCACATCGTATTATAATCTTCCTTTGGGGGAAAGGAGGGGATTATAAACCGTTTCTTAAAATAGTGCCTTAATCCTTTAACGGCATTACATTAGTGCAGCTTACAAGGAGTAATTAAAGGCGACAGTTGCGCCCCTTTATTATCTTGACTGTTGAAAAACAAAAAAGATAGATAGATTCCAGATACATTTGCATATATATAGAGGCGACGCCATTAATAAAAAATGGGTTTTGGAAAGGGAAAAAAAGCAAACTTGATGGGGAAGAGAATTATTAGCATATTTATAATCCGATACTTTATTATATGAACCACGCAGTGTCTCCGTACACTCAAATCTGGGCGAATTTACACTTTTTATTTCTGATTAAAGTATTACGACAATGCATTTTATAAAGAGATGCAATTTTAAAAACATTCTCGATTTAAAGCTGAAAATTCACTACATGTATTGGCCAAGATTCACACGAGCGTTTTTCTCCTGACAAAGGCTGTACGAAGCCAGATCGCAAGTGTGATTTTTCCTTCCGACTTTTTCACGGAAGAGAAATTAGTTTTTTTAGTCCTTTTTACAATGGGCATTCTCACACCTTGTGCACATAACACTTGGTGCCAGAGGATACCTAACAATGGAGCTCCTAAAGTTGTGCACATACATTATATACATGTATACGTGTAAGTGCAACCCCCACCCCCAAATGCCACATTGTATAAGATCAACGATTCTCAAACTGGGTGCCGCGAGCGAATGCCAGGGGTGCCGCAATAATATTTAAATTTCACTAAGATTTAGCAATTTAGCAGTATAGAATCCTTTTTCATAACATGGCAACACCAAGAAATAATAAAAAATTCTTCCAAACAGTTTCAGTCAATTCATTAAACAATTGAAAGGCCAGTTTTTTGTTTTTTTTCCTACTTTTTTCATGTATATTTTGTGTTTTTGTTACTTTATTACAAACTGGAGCTACCAGAATTTCACTCTACATTGTATGAAATTAATCCTAAAATTTGTTCCTAAAAAATGTTTTTTAAACAACCGGAAGACCATATTTTTGCATTTTTTTACTTTTTTTTCATGTATATATTTTGTTTTTGCAACTTCATTTTGAAACTGGAGCTATCAAACTTACAGGCAATTTCGGTCTGTACATTATGTGAAATTAATCCTAAAATTTCAAGGTTTTTATAGACAACTGAGAGTTGAATTTGCACTGTTTTTTTCTTCTTTTCCAAAGTATTCAAACAACTTATAGGGGGTTTTAAGGGGTGCCGCGGCAAAAAAGTTTTGACTTTTTGACTGGTTTTGACCCATATGACTCTTCCTTAAAAAAGTCGGAGGAAAATAGCACGCTTGCGATCTGGCTTCGTACGATTTATAAACTGAGAAAAACGCTCTATAATTGTGTATCGAGCCTATGATGCATGCTTTCGTTTTTTTTAAAACTTCTTCTGAGAGAATTAGGCATTTCGAGAACTTGCAATTGCACATTCGACTCGATGTTTGAATAAGAAATGTAATGAAATCTATCTCCACCTTAGCTATAAGTGTCGTTGTTTACATTTAATCTCCCAATTTATCAAGATTACATGGCTGCAAGCTGAATTTATAATACGGCAAATGCCTTTCGCTGGGTTATTTGATTATTTAATTATAGTCGAGTATATGCGTCAGTGTCAAATGCAATTTTCAACCTGTATACATTTTCCATTAACAGTCAACTTAATTTAATTAATTCTTTTGCGTGAGTTTGGCTCATATATACGTTGTTGGACACCGAGCAAGCAGGCCTTGGCTCTTATCTTGTTATATGCAGTTCCGTGCATTGATTTTTGCTTCATTTCGCGTGTGAATAGGGAGCATTGATTTCCTTTTTTAATTTTGTGCAGCACTTTAAATTGATCGGGAGGGGCTTAGCGTCCAATTAAATGATGTTCCGTTATCGCGAATAAGTTCCCTTTTGGTCTCCGAACACTAATTTAATATTCGAAACCCATCGTTTTCATCGGTCTTTTAATTTTGTTCTAATTATGCTGTTATTGTTTTGTTTTGCAGGTAAGCTTTGGCGTTTAACATGATCTGGGTTCAATTTTGAAATGAGTTTGCTGTTGTCTATATACTCGAAAGTGTGTGGGATATGGATGGCTTATTCCTCAAGGTAATGCATTATATTTAATCAGGTGGTTTTTTCTTATATGCACCTTCATGTAGAGACCTGCACATTGTCAGGTGTATTGCTTTTGTATTGCATTTTCTAAGCTGCTACAATAATTAATACTCAGAAGGAGCTCATGTTCATATAGTTTACCTATAATGTTTATATACATTTACGTTATTGTCAGATCTAGGACAATTGTTCAAAGGGCATTCCCTCGCATCTCAACTGTCCCAAATTGCCCGAATTCGGTGCGAGATCGGAACGTGAGGAAACGTCCGTGTGAGCAGTTGTCCGTTCCCCATTACTGCCAATTGAATGGATTTCATTCCACATTTTTCACATCCCAAAGTTAATGCAGAAATCACTTGTGGCAGCAGATGGATATTGCCCCAATATTAATCCTATATATATGCTCGATTAGTTTGTTTATAAGATTGGACATGATTTCAGCAAAATCCTTTGGACATGTCCTTATGTATTCTATCCCCTTAATATATATAAATCAAACAGAGGAATTGTTGGCTCGTAATGGAGCTTGATTAAATTAGGGCTCTACGGCATCCAGACAGAGCTCCAGCAATAGGAATGATTGGCAATTGACCGTGGTCTTACTCAATATAATGAATTCTCAGTAATATATCGCGAGATCGTAAGTTGATTTCCAGATTGGACCGATTGAAGTCAGTGGACTCATGTTCGAAGAGTTTTATTGGATGTGCTGGAAATGCCATTTGGAAGGGAATGGTATATATAGCAAAAATGCTCGTGTAGCACGATCAGATGTAATAAGAACAGCAATTAATCGACTAACAATAACTTTAGTTCTGTCGAAACTCATCATTGTTATGTAGACATGAGTTGTGGACCATATAGAAAAAAATTACGACTGTATAGCTGAAGCATTCAATTGTGACGTTTTTAAAGCTTTTTCAATGGTTGATTTTAAAATGCATTCTTAAATGAAATTACAGTTTGTCAACTATGAGATTCTATGAGAAAGCCTTCTAAAAGCTTTCAAAAGGACATGTCCACCCAAATGCTATATATGTCTCCCACACCTGCTGATGAAATTTATAGTGTCTCATGTAAAAGTCGAGGTAGGTGGCCTGAAACTATCATGTACGTTTAACCTATGTTGAATGAGACTCATAGTGATTCGCCCAATATTCAGTTTGCTTTCCTAATTCAGATTTCCATTTTTTGGGAGTGCTTGCATGCCGTGTTTAGCCAGCATGCGAAAGAAATATGGTTGCAGACCACCTGCATGGCTGCATGGAATCTTGGTCATTTTTCCAATTTTTTTATGCTTGGGTGAGAAACAAGTTTTTCCTTTTGCTTTTTTTTTAATACTGTATCCTAGGTGAAATGTCATGTGTAATTTTGACCTACACCACATTTCAAGTGGCGGATGTTTAGCATTTCCATCCCATATTGCTTATACCTCGTGCGAAGCTTAAGGTGTATCCAGATCTCTGAAATGTCGAGGGGAAACAGTGTCAACGGCAGCTGTTGGCATGCATGATTCCTTGAATTGGCATCACAAGTCACCTGCAGGCCAAAGGCATTGCAATATTTACCCCCAAACGAAGATAATCGTTGTGGACTCATGTAAACATCCTTGCCTTGTAGAATGAAATGCCATTCACCATGGTATTGATGGATTGGATTTTCTGATAACAACATAAATCTCTCACTTTTGAATTGTATAACTCGTTATAAGAAGCCAAAGGATGTGATGAACGACCACTTAAACTAGCTTGATCATTTCTGTAGCTGGAAAAGATCTCGTCAGAGATTTCCCATCATCTTTGATGCTCATGATTCAAAATGGTTGCATAACACATCGTGAGTACTACATGTATTGATTTTCGACCACCAAAACAAGGCTCGCAATCGGTAATTGAGGTTTCGTTGATATTGTTGTTAGGAAATCAGTGGCAGTGCTATTTCACACACGAGGGTGCAATTAATAACACTGTAATGATAAAACAGACGGTGCTCTTCAATCAAAGGTTCGGTGAAAACCTCTGGAAAAAAAGTTGATGGAAGCTTATTGGAAATCACCGGAGGGAGGTATGATTCTTTTTTTTTTTTTTGGATTGGCATTGCAATGTATAAACTAGTACCGTCTTTCTACTTCCAAATATCATATTGGTCAAAGCAAAAAACATAAGAACTTAACTGCCCTGAGCATATGCTATTCAAAGCTTCCAAGATCCACTATGACCAAAAGGCCAACCAGACAACGCATATGCCCAACTCAAGAGGCTGTCTGTGCCATTCTTGCTTCAGCACAATAAAAACATTCCTGAATGTTTGTTAAATCCCCCAGTTTTCTTTTTTTTGAATTGATTTTGATGTCACGCCTGAATGGCAAAATGAGCTAAAACCCCCTTCTGGCCTTTTTCATTTCTGGCATATGTCTGTCTATCTGTCATGTTTTATTCTTCTGGCTAACAACTGTGGATTGACGCTTTTGATGAGGTCGGTTTTTTTTTATTCATAGCGTGTCCCTTCACTTTTTCTTTACCAAACATCCGTTTTCCGCGCTTTTCTTGCAGTGCTTTTTTAGGTATATTGGAAATATGAATTCATATACAATCTGACATCACTATTTGAACATATTTATCATTCCGCTACCTCCTGGTGACCTGAAACGCCACGTGCATTAATTTGTACTTAACTGAGCAATTGAGTTTCAGTTTTGCTCTTCAGTTACAACCTTTTGTGCTTTTTTAATCTTTCCATATGGCACAGAAATTAGAGCGAGGCGGCCATCTCTGTCTTGGACCGTAAAAAATTTAATGGCGACGCCGGTTATTGTGCCATGTATAGTCATGTACATCTGGTAATATATGTATAGGGGTTTTAGACTCAAAGAAAAGGGATCGCATTATTGGTGGTCTTGGTACTTGAGCACTATCCAGACTTTTGCACTATCTACATACAGGAAAACGTTTTGTATAATGGAGATATACTCAAGATGAAACTCCTAACTGGAAATAATCGGTGGTCTGCTTGGACGAATTGCTTAAGAAATGTATCTTCAAGACTGTTTTCTTGGAATTTTCGGACGCTTGATGTCCTGTCCAACTTACCGGGATGATTTTTTTCTCTCCTTTCTTTACACGTTGAAATGCATGCCTGAAGCATCCATGCAGTTTCAATTTGTGTGGTGTTATAGTATAGTGTGCGTGTTGGCGTCTAATAATAGCATTTTTTGCACATGAACAGCATAAACAAAGCCCTTGTGCTACGATTTAATATGGTAACTTGTATGCATTGCCACAAGTGTCCAAAACATTTTATTTCAGTTTGCGATTTGAGGGGCAAGATAATCGAGAATTGCAGGTTAAATTTTGTCCGTACATGGTCAGCAGAATGCCACTCAAACAACCTGCAGATCCAATGATTTTTTTTAGGGTAAACTATACAATCTGTTTGGACCAGTCAGCAGTTTTGGATTGCGTGGTTTGCTACTCGGTAGGATATAAAATAAAAAGGTCACGAAAACAGTTGCATTCTATTATCCCTCCAATCGTTACTAATTTTTGCTGCTTGGTGCTGTTGTTGAAACGCCTCGTAGAAATACACACGTTTATAATAAGCACGAAATACACCGTGAAGAAATGAAGATTGAGCACTATTTGACAACAACCCTATTTTCTTCTGATACATATGCAATTTTGTATAGATTTTCAAGCTGAATATTCAAAATGAATTGGTATGAGTGACGTTTGCAGTTATTCCAAACAGAAGGTGCCTGTCACGTACGGCCAAACTTGGAGCTACAATTGTTATAATTTGCCAATGTATGACATTGCAGTAAACAATTGCATCTATAAAGTATAGAAGTTTCTAAAACATGTTTGCTGATGTTGATTTTTGGACTTATCAAGGCCTATACTCTAAAACCATGGATAAAATTGGCAATGTTTTTTTGAATTAACTATTATAGCATTTATCCGTGGCTAACTGGGAAAGATAATATGGAATATTAATATATAATACAGTTCGGGTATTTGTTAATCATCATTAACCAATTGTTTTGTTAAAAATCTATACTTTAACATTTCCTTTGTTCTTTATTTAAGCATAGTATATGTCGACATCTGACGCTATAACATATATTTAGTTCAGCTTCTCCTCTATCTGGCCACAACAGGATGGTTTCTTCCGTTCAATATATTCAACATTGACCGTTGTACGCGCTAGCACTTCTTGATGTTGAGCCAGCTTTTAGTTTAGATTTTAAAAAAAAGAAATCTTGGCTCTAGTCATGTTCCGCGTTACAATAAGACTTCATTATCCCCAGCTTCATGCCAGCAGGAGCATTGAACGATGTTACTTTATATATTTGTTCATTGACAATTGCTGATGTAATTAGGAGTTGGTGGAAAAAAAATCAATATTCGGTTTCGTTTGAGTTGCCAAATGAGACAAGTTGGATTATTAAGAATCCTCAACTCTTAGACGACAAGTACACTTTGCGATCAATATGTTGCTAGGAAAACTAGCTATAGCTTACCACCTTGCATGTGTCTAATTTCAATGCAGCTATTTCAAAGGTTTTTCCAAGTCTTGCATATTATTCACATGTGATACCCATGCATTCTGATTTATATCTGAAGTCTGGAAGAAACGTAAGCGACGATGGTTACTATATAGTCCGGAGATGACATAAATAATGGCTTGTATTATCAAAACACCAATAACTTGAATTGATCCTAAAATATGACACATTTTCTGTCCTCAATGGAACATCACTGGCTTGATGCAGAAAAATGATCGAAGGTATATTGTTAAGTCGTGACTTGGTCAACTGAGAATAGTACATTCTAAATGGTAAAAAGGGAAATTTCTCGTAGGATGTTCTGCAAATGCAAGAAACCATTTTTTTAAAACATGAAATGTAATGACCATGCAGTACACGTGCGATGGAATGTGCATGTATGCAGACTACATGAGGTTTTTGTGTTGATGTCCTTTTCAAGATACAAAGTTGATTCAAGGCTTTCATAATTCCTGAAAGCGACAAGGGATAACTATGGTGTGTGGAACAAAAGAAGCATTTTCAACAAAGTATACAAATGTTACGTAAATGTGCTGTTGGGATGAAGGAGCAACAATTAGGGAAGTGACATATGATCTCTCATTAAAAACGCGAAGATCTGATCTGTCCAATTAGTAACAAAAGTCCCCAAAATTAACACCCATTGTGAAAACAATGTGTCAGTGTCTGTATGCGTATACCTATACATGCATCTTTGATTCCGAAGGGAAGGAAGTGCATGGCCTATAGATGTCTAGTGCGTCAATTTGGGATAACAAATTGGGTGACATCGAGTCTGACACATGCATGCCAACAATGCATCATCTGAGATCTGTCACCAACAATGTGGTTTTCTAATTATTCACACAAGATCCTCATCGCATTAGACACACCCCTTAATTATGCCTGGCAAACACGGCTGCGCCTTCGTTTTTGACAGCCCACTTTTTAAGATACATGTACATGCACGCTGCTATATTTCTCGATGGCATATAATAGTTATAATGAGTTATTTAGCCTAAAGTTTTGTAAAGAGACATGTCTGGATTAGAGTTTTCGCAGTTTTGTTCGAGGCAACTTGCTGATTAACAAAATTGACAATTGCTATTAGAGGGATTGGAAGGTTTCCTTTAATCTTGACGACATTGGCAGCACTGATTTTTTTTTGCCAATGCGCATGCGTAGGAGCGGCGTTAATGGGTTTGTGGTTGAGGGGAGACGTCAATTTCTTTAGTTTAACGTGATTCCACAACGCCTTTTGAGGCGCATAACTTAGTTATTGATGCGCATGCGTAATAGTGTGTTTATCGTTCTCGATAAGATTAAAGGAAACCTGCGTAATCCCTCTTTTGTCTTTCATAAAGCACGGTTGGTTAAACTCTGTACAGGGTTGCTACCAACCTGGAAAGTCAGGGAAAGTCAGGAAAAGTCAGGGAAATGATGAGTGGTCAGGGAATGTCAGGGAATAGTGCTTATTTCTGTGATTTGTCAGGGAAAATCAGGGAAATTAGTACAGATGAATATTGAACTAAAATTTAGAATTTGACAGATTATCTTGTCACACTGACCAGGATTTATCAGACATGCAGTGTCTGACAGCACTGCTCC
>JAQGCC010001463.1:0-23627 GCA_034698905.1 Xestoiulus laeticollis | reverse complement strand
CTTTGGTTCCCAACTGAATGCATGTTTAGTATTATGTCTTATCTGCCTTTGCCTTGGTAATTGACGTTCCGCCTTAAGCCGGGGAATTGCCGTCGTGATTTGTGCCGCGACTTCCGGTTTGTCCTATTGTCACTATGTGTTACCAAAGTCGTATTTCGTTAGGAATTGATCGTTTTCCTTCCTTAAATCGATGTCCGTCTGGAGCGTGCACTCCTGTTTAGGACATTCTCCTTCGCAAAATCTGATGAATGAAACTATATAAGAATCAAAGGTCTGGGATAGAGCTTTTTATCCTGCAGACATCTAATTGTGAAATATAGGAAAAACGTCGAGGGTTTTTTTTTTTTGCTTTTTACGTTTTCAAGGGGTTCAGCATATAATAAACTCTGGGGGAATTGTTCATTGTCAAGGAATTGATGAATGAGCGTGTTGTGCGGAGGCTGATTCTCACCTGTGATTCTCTGACGCCAGGTGGTGCTGCTCTGCACCAAAGGGCCCATTCGAAAAGGATGCATATAAGCAAATTTTACCACAAAAAATACCAATTTTACTTGTGATATAATACGGTTTCGTGTCATAATTTGGCAATTTTAAGTCTTCAAAGTGGTCAGGGAAAAATTGTCTATTGAAACTTGAAAAGTCATGGAATTATTGACAATTTCAATTCTGTTGGAATCTTAAATTTATAACTGGTAAAAACATAATGAAATTAAACCTGTAATCGCACTTTTGCTGTAATGATTCATGCTTTTATTAATTCTGCCTTAAATTGGGAAAGCGGTTTTTGAGACACCCCTGTATACCTTTTTATAATTCGAATAAGAAGTTAATTAAAAATATATCAAAGACATGATTTTAAATTTTGTTAAAATATAATTAAGAATCAAAAAGACAATTTAAAACAGGGTAAAGAAATAATATAAAATTAAAGGAAATATTTTAAAATTGTGGTGAATTAAGACGTAATTTAAAATAAGCTTATAGCAAAGAAATAGCCTGATTAAAATAATGTCAAATAAATAATTTAATATACATGTATATATGGTTAAGAAACAATTTGAAAATTATTGTGAAGAAATAATTTTAATTATAGAAAGTAATCATTTTAAAATATTATAGTGAAATTAACATATAGAAACGAAATATATTTCTATAAAGTAATAATGTAAACTGATATTAAGGGGGAATTTCATAACTTTCCCATTTATAGGGAATTTTTAAAAAATAAAAACTAAAATACTTATCATTTTTTTTTGGAATACACACCGTGCGAGTACCTGCTGGCGTATATTAGTTTTTGATTTTTTAAAAATTCCCTTAAATGGGAAAATTATGAAAGTTTGATCATGCAGTAGCTACAAAAATACTGCATTTTTATCAATTGTTATTTTTGTATTATAACAAGTAGTTTTTTTTTTAAAAAAAAGTATGTTTTAAAATTTCCCCATAGCAAAACATGCAGTTCAGTTCCCCCTTATTGCAAAATCCTGTGATTAATTAAACAAAATGCGATGTTTTTAAATTGAGATAGCTGAAAATGTCCTATTCAACTTCAATTCAATTCAATACCCTACAGTCAGCAAACAAATGCCATTTGGAAGGGGGTGGGGGGGGGGGAGGAATACCCATTTTCAGGACAGTTCACCCTTTTAAATGTATTCTCGATATGTCTTTTTTGAATGATCCCTAAATGCATTTGGGGCTGTTTTGATAAATCCTCTCACTCATGCACGTGGACGTTTATCACTTTCCCATGAATAAATGATATTTATCCGAGTGTCCTAGCTATACATGTGTGTGTGTGTGTACGCATGCCTAGAAAACAAAAAACGTCCCTGGGGCCGTTTTCTTTAACGTCTTTTTTGTCCACGCCCTTCTTTTAGCCATCTCACTAGTAGTACTGATCTGATCTTCTCCCACAAATATGATAAATATGGAAATGGACACACGCTCTTAAAATTGGGATTTTTATTTTTGGAGTCGCGGCATCAAAAACAAAATACGTGTCTCGCATTCCTCACCCCTATGCCTCTCAAAAGATGTCCATTTCTCCCCTTCCCTCCCCCCCCCCTCCCTCTTTTTTAAATTTCCCACGTGGCATAAAAACAGGGATTTTCATTCGGGGTTGAAAACTTGAAATGGATGCTATTAATATTCCGATTGCTATGGTTTTTTTTTTTTTTTTTTTTTTTTTTTTTTCCACGCTTATTTTATGACCACTATGCCGAGGACTTTGAGAAAATGGGGGATAACATTCCTCCTCCAGGAAGCTTCAAGAATCACGGGGAAACACGAAAGGGACCAATGGGCACACGTATCAAATCTTTTAACTGGTTTTATGTAAACATCTGGGATTCTGGGAGCGTCGTATAAAAACATTGGAGTGCACGTGAGGCCTGTCGAGCTCAGTTCTTAAGACATAGAATATTTAACAAGACGGTATAACTGGCCATGTCAACTTTATAATCACCAGTTGTTAATATCCAAGGAGGCTCCTAGGGGATGACTGCATTCAACTTAAATTCATATCTATTTCTTCAAAAAAGGTGAAATTATATCCATGCAGGCAGTCGATCTCTTTAGTTGGAATATCACAATATTCCTTTAGATCTATCCTTATTATTAAACTTAGTTTCCTCAGCAATTATTAATTAATTTAGCGGATAAATTTAAAATGAACAACCCCAGAACTATCGAATCCAGAACCAGAACTCTTTTTGAAAATTCAAAATTTTGCTCGTGCACCAATTGAAAAAAGGCACGTGCAAAAAAACAAATAATGGCACGTGTCAACACGTATTGCACGAGCGAAAACAAATTATGGCACGTGCATTTCGAATAATGGCACGTGTCAATAAAGGCACGTGCAAAAAAAACAAATAATGCACGTGTTTTCGAATAATGGCACGTGTCAATAAAGGCACGTGCAAAAACAAATAATGGCACGTGCTACAGCACGAATACATACACCCAACAAAATAAATACAGGGTGTCTCGACAACAAGGCTTATTGATAATGCTGGTTTTTTTAGACAAGTGATTTGAACTGCTCATCAGGTGATCAAGGGAATTTGACAGGTGTGCCAAACTGCTTTTTGAGACCTTTGGATACGAGATGACACGAATTTGGCTTACAAAATGAAAGGTTTTATAATAGTTTACAAGTTTTCTCCCCTTTCAGCTTACCTGGAATGAGCGGCCAGGTATCCCAGCCGTCCTATATTTTCTATAAATTCCTATAGTTTTAATCTTGTTCTTTATTGTCCTATATTTTCATTAACTCTTGTACGGGATTGTTATAACCAAAGTGAAAAACAAATTCTGAAAGTCCTAAAAAGTTCTAAATATTCCTAAAAATATCCTAATTTTTTTAAAAAAATGTCATGAATACCCTCTGAATAATCGAATAATTGTTGTATAATTCTTACTATTATATAGTGATGCAGATAAGCAAATAATTGTGTATTTTATGATAAAAGCATGATGTTTGGATTAACAGCATGTTGAATAAGTATAAAACTGATTCAGAACTCAACTGGTCCTGGAAGTATACATTTAAAAAGTCACAACTTTATAAGAAGAAATCCTAAATGTTGAATATGAAAAAGTGCATGTTTGACATAGCCTGTGCTACAATTCCTATATTTTCAATTAAAACGTCCCATAATTCCTATGTTTTTGTCCCTAAAAGTGGCCGGGTTACCTGGAATCAGGGAAACAGATCATTTTTAATTAAAATCAAATTGGGTTTGATAATAATTTTATTACGTTATTTATCCCTTTCCCCCCCAAATAAAGGATATTTGAATCCTGTATAGTTAATAACTCTTGATGTGGCTTTTTTATATTCATATAAGAGTGGCATTTTCAAGACTGTTTTTATGTGGTTATATTGAAAAAGTTGGCGTTTTTGTGGGTTCATAAACAGAAAAGTAAATTTGTGAAAATGGGCGTTATCTAAAGTTGCTGCTTTTATTAGGTTTTTTTTTGTGTTTCTGTTTTTTTGCATATTATCTAAAAAAGAGGATTTTTGAAAAACGATGGTCGCCGAGTTGTGATATGATGTACAATGTATATTGTTTTCCCCCTTTTTTTATCCGTTTTATAAATACCCTCTTCCGTTTATTTCCCCCCGTATTTATAGCCCTAGATTATTCTACTAGACATCCGAAGAAAATATAAGAAATTGTATAATCCGATTTCAGAGGCTTTATTTATATTTTTTTTTACTTCGTTCCTACTAAAACATATAATATACGAACTTGGCCTAATTTTTGAGACGGAAAAGTAATTTTAAAGTTTTCGTATTTCGTGCAAATCTAAGCTTACAGGGCAATTGCCATACATGTAGGTCTGCTGTGGGAAATTAAAAAAAAAAAACAATGTGCTCTATAAATGATGATATAACTATCTAGTTTGTTGAATAGTAATATAACGTTTTTTAAAACTTTTAATACTGAGATTTATGATGTTTAGAAAAAAAAAAATGTTATATTTGAAATTATACATGTATGTTATACTGTTGGAAAAATGTATATTTGAAAAATAATTGTTTAATATTTGTAGTGTTGTAAATTATGTTGGGAAGTCAACGTTATAATTGCATATATTAAAAAAATATAATATTTCCAAATCTTATAATAGTATTTGAAAACTAAAATACAATTTGAAAAATGTATAATAGGCCTACTTGAAAAGGTGTCATAATATTAATGAAAATGTTATACTATTAGAAAAATATTATATTGTTTGAAAACATGATATAATATTTGGAAACAATGTTATAATACTTGAAATAATGCTATAATACTTGAAATGGTGTCTTAGTATTATTGAAAATATTATACTATTTGAAAAGTGTTATTGTTTGAAAAAAATGATATAATATTTGATAAAACTTGAAAAAGGTTTCATAATGTTATTAAAAATGTTATATTGTTTTAAAAAAATGAGATATTTGGAAACAAAATGTTATAATACTTGAAATAATGTAATACTATACTTAAAATGTTATAGTCCAACTATATGAAAAATTCTATAATATTTGGAAAATATAATAATCTTCCAAGTATGTTTATTATATGCGTTCAATATCCAGGAATATTTGAATACTTGAATTATTTAGTGATGATTAAGACGGTTTAATTCAGCCCATCATTTAGCACATTTAAAAACAATGCACACAGTCAGCTAGTTCATCATTTATAGAAATCGTAATGGGGGAATTTCCCTTTTTCAACTCTCATTTTAAACAAAATTGTATACATAATGGCTAATTATTGTTTTTTTTTTTCTTTTTCTTTTTTAGGTAAGTCAAATATTTCTCAAGATGTCATTTATGTCGAAACACGTGCAAAGTGGGTTCATGAAACGGTAATTACACAACCATTAATTCGAGATTTATTATAAGCAATATAAAAAAATAATGTCGTTATGGTTGAAAGCTTAAAATTAAAACATGGGACTTTTTATGAACGTTAAAATATGAATATTAAAACGTCAACTATATATTTTCTCTCCCCTTTCACAATTTGCATAGCATGAGTTTTTTGAATGTCATCATCTGTTGAAACTAATAAGCCTTCTTCTTCTTCTTCTTCCCATGTATATAAATTTTTTTTTTGAATTAACCCATTAAATTATTGGTTGCTGGGGGTCTCTATAGAAGTTTGAAATGGAGATGATGAGAAACAGTTAGTTAGGGTTTTTTTTGGCAGGCGTCAGAAATTTGTGCGAACGTATTCAAACATGGTTTTTTGAATAGAAAATTTCAACTAATTCGGCAAGATGAGATATAATAAAAAAAAAATGTCCATAAAATATGATGCTGAGTGCTGCAGAAGAACAAGTGTATAAAATTGTAAGAGATGAGAAGGGTTGGGGGTAATATATTTGCCAAATGAAGTTGCAGTCTTAGCAGGAATTATGGTGCTCTGAACATTATTAAATTGGTATTATTTGGCAAATCGAGTGGATATGACGCCCCCTTATGTCCTATATGCCCTACGTTTATTAAAGCCAAAGATTTGAGGGGGTAAGGGTTGGGGGTGGGAGAATAACTTTAAAAACCATTTAATGGCCATGTAAAACTAATCATTAGCTTCTTAAAACCCGAGTCGTAAATTTTAATGGATACCCAAATATCTATATATTAAAAGATAGGAGAACATGCAGCAGATTGGCAGAAAACATTAAATGAAGGATCTTTGGGAAACGGTTTATTAAGATTAATGCAAGATTAATTTTGCAAGACTAAGCAGAAATAGTATGCCCGTGACACGAGTAAAAATATAATAAAAATATATATATATATATATATTGGAATTTAAATTACTAGTGTTTTTATTGCTGTACTCCGGTCTAATAATTAAAACTATACTATAACCACATTTTACAAGATTTAATACTGATTAATTTTTCGTGATTACTCTCTGCGAAATATGAATTTTTTAACAAATTGCGGGTAGTAAAAACCCGTATAAATTTCTCACTTTTAAGTGGTTTGTTTAATCGTATTGTGGCACGTGTATTTTTTAAAATATATATATTTTTTTAAACTTAAAAAATCTGATAAAAAACTATCAAAAAATGTCGAAAACTTTTATAAAAAAATCGATTTGTATTTAATAGCAGAAATCTAATTAGGTCTATAATTTAGGTGTATAATAAATGTTCTAGTGGAAATAAGTACTTCAGATTTATGTTTACAATCGTAACCTGATGTACATGTTGTAAATTAGACATCAAAATTGAATATTTGCAAAGTGTGAATTGATTTGGATAATAATGATAAAACAAATTAAATAATATAGAAAATTGATTATAAAGATGGTTTCTTGAATCATGTATATTGTAGGCCTACTAGTTATTGAAAGTAGATATGTTTAAAATACGAATTTTAGTGCTTAAAATTTATAAAAATTGAATACTTGCGTGTTAAGAAATGTTTAAATTTCGTTTTTCTTAAATAGTTTTGAAATTAATTAAATGACTAATTTACTTTGATATGTACGAAATATTTAAAATGCTTTATTATGTACACTTGTAGGCTCGAGGTGCAGATTATTCTAATATACCTTTAAAGTTTCTTGAAACTACATAAATTTGTCATTTGACTTGATAATTAAGGTTTTAAATAGCTTCAATATGTTTTGTTTTTTAATTTCAAAAGGTTTAAAAAAATTCAAATACTGGTTACCACATGCATGTATTTAAATATTGTGCATTAAAATAATATTTTCGATTATCTTAATAATTGCATCGATATTTAGGCTATGTTATCATGGAGATATTGATCTTATTAATTTTAGAAATTAAATAGACATGAATATTTCTTTATTTAATCTCGATTTTCCCTTTAAATAAGTTGGTCGTTAAATCGCGATATACTTAATAAATATCAATAAATATACTCAATAATAATCTATATAGCTATACCCGGTAGATAACTCAATTCATAACAATGGCAATGATGTATTTTAATTAATTTTGTCATGTTGCAACATTCAGCAAAGTTGCAGTTGTATATAATTTAAAGAAATAATTTAAAAATTCAAGAGACGGGGGTTGTTTTAAAAGCAGAAATTCAATTCGGCGTAGTTTGCGTAGCGCGCTTACAATGGTATTCGCATCCAAATGAAGCAGGAATAAATTCCCAATCAATATGATAGGGGCCGCGCAATATCAATCAAGTCGTCCTCATATATAATATATTTGTGCCTGACGCAGATTTGAGAGCTATATATATATATATATACCGTAAAGAAAAAGCCGCCGCCTCCGCCCCCCATTTTCGCGATTTCTACATTTGCTCGTGTGTAAACATAGATTTCCAAAGTAGTGACTAGTTGAGTTTTCAACTCAATTTACTAAAGTCAAACGTCCCTGGAGAGAAAAATGCAAAAGACAAGCAGCGAGCAACGAAAGGCCCTATCATCAAGCTAACTTTCAAGTTTTAGTGCCGAATTGACTGCTAAATTATGTATAACCTTCTGCACAGATGGATTTTATCGGAGATCCGGATTCCTGCACTTCGATGTACTCTTGTGTATATATATATATATACACACTCAATCTTCTTCCTTTTTTTGAACCCCTTACTTTGTATCGCGTTATATAGGTTAACGCAGAATTTGAAGTTTTTTTTTTATTTGAAAATCCGAGAGGAAAAAAGAAGAAGCGTAATTTGGCAATCAAGCTAAGATTATAGCAGTTGGAGGGATATATTCTTTCACCTAGCATAAAATTTAAATTGGCTTAATTTCGCTATCGTAGACAAAAACGTCAAACATCGATATCGAAAGCGCGATATATACGCTCGTGAAAAGGAAAATAGCGCAAAAATGCGCTCTCGGAAAAATATCCGACAAGGATGCCGAAATCAAATGTTTTATGAAATGCGAGCGAAAGATTTTGAAATCTTCTCTTTCGGCTCTTGAATTTGATGTTTTGATCGTAAGGACATTACCTAGATCACAAATATACTAATTAGTAAACTAATCGCTGAAATTTAAGTCCCGAAATGTCTACCGCAGTTTGCACTGACCCTAAAATTCAACGTTTGGACCACTTGAAATGTTGGAAATAATAGAAAGATTGACCAACGCGTAAAAACACGATAACGTTTGAAAATAGGTTTCAAAAACGTAAGCCTGTATTGATTTTGAGCAGATAGTCGCCAATACCTTTTTTGAATGGCGTCTTTTGGTAAAAGCGCCTTACGTTTAGCGCCACCGCTTGGGCGCATTTGTAAACGGCTTTCAAAATCGAATTCAAAATGGGGTGTAGCGTAGAAGCGCCTTAAGTATAGCGACACTCAACACCTGCGCTTTTTAAAACTGGGGCCTATTTTAAGGCGAAATCGTCTGCAAACGTTTGCGAGGCGAGTCGTTTTGATGAACGTTAAGCGCGTCTGCTCGAGGTGCGCGGCATTTTGTTTCGTACTGCACATACGCAGTGCGAGACAAGACAGTGTTGTCGATACTTATCGTTGTACGACACGCTGCTCAATCTGTCTAATGTGATCGGATACATATAAGATTGGTGAGGTATTTTTCCTGGGCACTACATGTACAGCTGTATATGTATGATGGAGTCTTATTGATTCCATTAAGCGAATCGCTGATCCCAATAAACGGTTATTTTTTCAATTTATAGCCTTTTTGCATTAGTGTCATAGATTTGGCGATTTCGTAATCCCGGTATAATCGAAGTACACTATTAGTTTATTTTATAAATATTTTAACCCAAATTTCTTAGTTTGTAAATGTGCACCGATTATCATGCCCTGTTTTGGCTTCCAGTTTCTTAGAATTTTTTATGTACATTGTATAAGATGTTAGACAAGGACTTTGAAACAATGATAACAGTACCTATTTGGTACGGATGTAGCGTAACTTTTTGGTAAGACTGTGCGCTTACAATATTTCTGTTCGTCTCAAGTCGTCTTTAAATCCCACCGATTCAGCGAGCGAAATGTTACCGATTTAGCGCGTCTTGTCTTTTGAAAGATGTCTTTCCCCGGCTAAAGATTTCTGTCCTTTTTTTTCCGTGCGATCGTTGCGAATCCCGCTGAGGAAAACGGTTGAGTTTCGATTAAAAGTCGACGATTGGAGATTCGTAGGTGTGTTTTGCATGCGAAAGCGATATTTTTCCCTCGGCTTTGACACTCTGGGGTGTGTTTTATTTCCACTCATGAACTCGGATGATGGAAAGGTGCGGTTAATAGGAAGTACGTCTTAATGCCGGTCTAGACCTTTCTTCTTCGTTTCTCTTTTCGCGCGTCTGCAGACGGAGGAATTTTCGTACATAGCGAAAACCCGTGTTCTTGAGCCACCAAATTAAGCTACTTTTCGTTTTACATCGGGCCTAATGAGGCTGAAAGAAAAGCTTCCGGTTGCCAGAACATGCCGTATAATAATATAAGACCTTCTTCTCTACTCCTACTTGCTACTGCTACTGTCACTGTTACTGCGAAGAAATAGATTTCTACGAAAGCTCTTTATTCGCCATCTGGCGACCACCGCGGATTTCTAGACGAGGGGAAGTCGGAAAAATTAAAATGGGACCCTAATCTTCGTATTTGCCTATATGGAGCCGTTCGAACGGCCATTTTTTCAAAAATTTACGTGATAAGCAAACCCGATGCGGACGATTCTGCCGAAAAATGGTCGTATATTTTTAAATGCGGTGGCGCTATTGTTTACAACGCTTCTTCTACACGTCTTTTTGAAATTTATTCGCACGCCGTTTACAAATGCGCCCGAGTGGTGGCGCTAAACGCTAAGGCGCTTTTGCCAAAAGACGCGTCGTCAAAAACGTATCGCCGATTAGCTGCTCAAATTCAATACCGTCTTACGCTTTCGAAATAGCTACGTATTTTTAAACGTAGTCGCAAACGATGAGTTATTTTACGTGTTTCGCTCAATCTTATGTTTTGATTGCTTGATGACATCGCAGTTTATCGGTCTCTCTGTCCATGACATCCTCGATGTCATCAAGAACGGATTTGCTCCGTAATCCAACAAGTGCTTTGTCTTGCGCATCATCTTCGGCAACTGGCCTCATTCTTCTTCGGATTTCTTCTGTCTTGTCTTAAGCTATGTTCGCATGGTCTCCTAAATAGTCTCTTAGCTAAGAGAGTCACCTAAAAGTCAGTTAGGAGAGTAGCATTCGCACCACTCTCCTAACTTCAGAAGTTAGCTAAAGCGCCGTATGGTAAATAACATCGTCTGCTACATAATTCCACCGTCCAGTTATCTGAGCGGTTTTTTTTTTCTTCTTTCTTTATCATTTTAACAGGTTTTCCTTGCTCTTGCTCCATTGCTATGTTCTATTGCCAACCAAAATGTACAACATGTACCCATGGAACCAGTGTGACCATATTCGTAGGGATAAATGCTGATATAGTGGCAACTACCCGACTGCATGGTCAGCTGGCATCACAGTCACTTAGGAGTCTCCTAACTTTACTCTCCTAACTAAGAGAATTTTTTTTAGGAGAGCTGCATTCGCACGTACACTTAGGGTGACTCTTTCCTAACTTTTTACGACTTAGGAGACACTTAGGAGACCATGCGAACGAGGTTTTAGAAAGCCGATGTCTACTTAGGAATTTAGGAAGCGAAAGGGATTCTGTTTGAAAAAATTAGCGTGTTGAGACGCGTAGTTTTGAAGCGATTCGTAATTGCCGATGATTGTTTTCCACTTGTCAGTTCTCGAGACGCCGTTAAAGATGGCTGCTTTTAATTGTCCTGCTTTAGTTAACTAGCATTAACTAGCCGTAAAATGGCAACCCGCAGAAGACTACGGTTTCCTGCCTAAATCTCTCTCCAAATTTAAAAAAAAGCCGTTCTTGCAGTCTGGATCGTCTTTAATCCCAAAAGTGGCGCTGTCGCTTGACAGCTAGGTGTACTTACCATTTCAAACATTGATTATCTTCATCGATTTTTGCCAATTCCTCTTTTCCAATTACATTAAACAACACTCCTTTTTATCATTAATTAGCCGCCAATTAAGAGATCATCTGCATGTAGTTGAGTGGCAAATTATATCATGAAACTATTTCAGCTTTCTACAGACTAACATCACGTCACGTGAGCTCGTGTGCATGACGTGATGGTAGTTTGTAGCCAGCTTAATTGTTGATTGAAATGCTGGCCCATGTCAAAATCTTAAGTGTATACTTTTCTGAATACTAAGTATACTAACTAGTTCAAAAAAGGGCACTTGGTATACTAACTTAAAATCAAGTATACTTTATGGTAAAGTGTACATAAAAGTATACTAAGTTGTTCAAAAAAGTGTACTTGGTATACTAACTGAAAATCAAGTTTACTTTTCCTGGTATACTTTATGGTAAATTGTACTTAAAAGTATACTAAGTTGTTCAAAAAAGTGTACTTGGTATACTAACTGAAAATCAAGTTTACTTTATCTGGTATACTTTATGGTAAAGTGTACTTAAAAGTATACTAGGTAGTTCAAAAAAGGATACTTAGTATACTAGGTATACCTATAAGTTGTTCAAAAAAGTGTACTTAGTATGCTAACTGAAAATCAAGTATACTTTTCCTGATATACGTTATGGTAATGTATACTTAGAAGTATACTATAAAGTGTACTAAGTAGTTCAAAAAAGGATACATAGTATACTAACTAAAAATCAAGTTGTTCAAAAAAGTGTACTTAGTATGCTAACTGAAAATCAAATATACTTTTCCTGATATACTTTATGGTAATGTATACTTAGAAGTATACTATAAAGTATACTAAGTAGTTCGAAAAAGGATACATAGTATACTAATTAAAAATCAAGTATACTTTTCCTGATATACTTTATGGTAATGTATACTTAGAAGTATACTAAGTTGTTCAAATAAGTGAACTTGGTATACTTTACCAAGAATATTTTTATTTTGACTAGGTGGTGTTATCTAAATGTCCAAATTTTTATACATGTAGCAACATGTGCCTTTTTTAAATAATAACATTGTAACTAATTAGCAAGATGTCAGATGACATAATCGTGAACAAAATTTGCACTGGATTTCAGCGGTGTACTTTTTCATTGTTTTATTGTTGATGTTTTACCACTGTTGTAATTTCTGATAAAAAGCAATCTTATGATTGTATGACACAACCTATTTGTCTTAAGTCTAATCACGATTATTTTCTTAATACTAAAATTGAGTTTCGTGTTTTTTTTTTTCGTAATTCAATTTATATTCTACATGAAATTTTTTTAATCTCACGTTTTGCAAATTTTCGAAATTAGAGAGGTTTTAAAAAAAAAAAGCAATCTTGATTTCGATTTCCGTTCAAACCTTTAACCCAATTTAATTTTAACCCACTTTGACAATATGTGTGTAGTCGAATAATTGCCTAATGCGATTATTGTCATGTCAACAAGTGGGATATCGAATCTCATTTTCATCACATTTCTTTATCATCTAAACATAACATCCAATTTGTTGATTCCCTGACTGCCTTCCTGCTTTTATTTAGCTTTTCTTAGTGATTTGACTCGGGATGAAAATTTCGTTTTTATTTAAATATTATTATTCCTACTTTCAGTCTCGTAAATTTCTAATTTTATCCACTTTTTTAGAGAGGTTTATTTTGGGATAATCGATAATGACCCGCAGACGTGGAGAAGCCACTGTTCGTTATATCGAGAGCCGACTGTAGTTTTCAAAATCGCAGTACAGTGAAACCTGTCAGATTGAACACCTTTATAAAGTGAACACATCCCTAATTTTGAACCCTTTTGGCTGGTCCCGGACAGCTTCCATAGAAATAACAATTAGCTAGACAGACCTCGATACAATGAACACCTGTATGCAGTGAAATCTGTCAGTTTGAACACCTTTATAAAGTGAACAGTACCTCTCTAACTTGAACACTTTTGGCTGGTCCCGGACAGCTTCCATAGAAATAACATTATAAGACAGACCTCGATACAATGAACACCTGTATGCAGTGAAATCTGTCATTTTGAACACCTTTATAAAGTGAACAGTACCTCTCTAACTTGAACACTTTTGGCTGCATGTCCCGGACAGCTTCCATAGAAACAACATTAGGACAGACCTCGATACGATGAACACCTGCAGATACTCTTTGTACACTGAACACTTTTTTAGTCCCCAGGATGGGTCTTAACCTCTCTACATAATACACTTGTCCATTGAGTTCCCAATTAAGCCCCTAGACTCTAGGGGGCAAGAGGGCGCTCTACAACAATCAGGGGAAATTCCCTTATTTAGTCTGTAGTTATTTTGGGTACTGGTAGCCAATTGAAAGTCGTAGTACATGTATAATGTACATATAAACATAGTTAATTGGAGTAAACAAAGTTCATTGTATATTGTCTTTTCATAGCAAACTTCCATACAATGAACACCTGTCTAATGTGAACACTTTTACCTGGACCCATTCGTGTTCAATGTATACAGGTTTCACTGTAGCTAGAACTCCCATGAAGATATAGCGTGTGTCTCCTTGTATCGGATAAATGAAAAAAAAAAAAAAAACAATAATGTTGTATGTATCTCTCTCGTAGTAGACGTATGTTTTTGTCACGTGGTTTTGGGTCGATCAAAAATATGTGTCATTGTGGAGGCGTCGATGTGGTTCACTGGTTCTCCCTTTGGGGCAACATTCACAATCAGACGTAGGTTTTGCTCATAAAGCATCGTAATCAAGGAAATACTTCCTGTTGCTCGAGTGCTGGTCATTTCAAGCCCGAAAGATATCGATTACTACATGTAGAATATATATATATAAAAAAGAGGTTCATAAAGCAGTGCTTGCTTTTGACTAGCTCCAAATCCCAAATTGTAAGAAAGCATGAGCATGAAGCAAATAATGCAACATCCAAAAAGGCATATAGGGAGAGTGGGGCACATTTGAACACTTTTTGAAAATATTTTTTTTTCAGCTGTTTTAATTATGTTTTATAAATCATTTTAATGTCAATTTCATCAATGAGATGAAATTCTGAAAGTTTCATACATATATAAACAAATCCTTTAACTATATCCTGAAAATAGTCATGGAATTGTATTTGGACATAGTCAACCCGAGTTATTTTTTTTAAAATGTCTAATTTCGCTAGTCGCGGTAAAGCTACGTGATAGATATAAATCCAAAATGGTAAAACTTTCACTGTTTTATCAAAATGACACGAATTTAAACTTTTTGCAGCTATCCTAGCCGTCCTATATACATTATATATTTCCTATAAATTCTTGTATTTTTGATGTCGTCCTATATTTTCTTAAATTGTCCTTTATTTCCTATAAATTCTTACGTTTTTGATGTCGTTCTATATTGTCTGCCCTATATTTCCTCAAATTGTAATGTATTGGGCCTGTATTTTCATTAACTTTTTTGTACATGATTATATAATAACCAAGGTGACAATTAACAAGTCTTGAAAGACCTAAAAAAGTACGAATCTGATGCCCCATAAAACACAGTAATTTTTGACCTAATTTTGGCATAAATGCGAATTAAAAATAAAATTCTATAGTATATAGGCCTACATTTTAAAATATGCCACCTTTCAACTTTTAAAAAAAGTCCTAAAATTTAATCTAAAAAAAGTCCTAAATATTGAATATGAGAAAGTGCATTGCATTATGTGCTATAATTTCTATATTTTTATACTTAAAAATGGCTGCTGAGATACCTGCTTACATTTCTAGAAATAAAAATTGCAACTATTAGGACAAATTGACAGTTTGTTGGAACTATAGTTTTCAACCAGAGATGCTGGTGTGATTTACCAACTTGTTACTTCAGCTAATAAATAGATATAACTTGATCAATTAAATAGAAAAGTTCTGTATTTTCACTCCCCATTCTATAAACCAGGGATAATTTCAAATGCAGTCATCAACAAGCTGTATACTGATTAAAAATTTCGAATTTAGATAAAGGAGGACTCTTGAGGGGTTGACAAACAATGCTTCTTTCTGGGTGCAATTTCAAAAATGGTTCAATTTCAGGCCATATAATAAGTCCACGTTTTTTTCCAATCCTAACTCATGGATTTTTAACGGAGGAGAGAAAAAGCCATTGTTATAACGAGCCGATTGTTATTTAAAAAAAAAAAAAAAAAACAATTCCTCTTCGGCATTGGCATTTTTGCAGATAAATGGCAACGATCTTGCAGATACAAAAGGTAGTTTTCATCATGTAGTCATATCATCCCTCCTCATCATTATCACCCCTATCAAGCACCATTCTTCAGGACTTTCGTCGTCTAATATACGACGGCGAAGAAGCATCCCGAAGAATATACAAACTGTAGCGGCATAAGAATGCTGCTTTTCTACTAAAACCATCTGCCTCCCAATAATCTGCATGCATAATGCAATTAACAACCACATGACGCTTTTCTATTGACTGCCGTTATTAGAAAATAGGCAGTGTTGCTGCTAGAGTGCCAGGCTGCAAAGACACAATGCGAAGATGGGTGAGGAAGAAGCAGCAGCACTGACTTCCGAGTATAAAAGACTATCGTTATTGCATTAATCTTGGTTTTATGGCTTTTTATTCCGCAATTAACATGCCAAACACTTGCAAAAGTGACAGTCAATGGCGAAAGCGTGCAATGGCAACGGTTAAGCTCTCTACCCAATAACTTCTTCTTATTCTTCATCATCCGAAAAGAACCGATGTGGTTTACGGGTGAAATTTAGCAAACGTAGTCTCGGCGAGAAAGCACTCTCTGCGCTAAAAAAACATGCGCGCAAATGCTACGTACGGATGTTTTCTATCGGGAATTATCCCGAGAACTTACGTGTGTGGCACACCGCGTTTTTACGACGACTGTCGTTAAAACGGATAAAACCGATGAATTAAGATGGCGTTGAAAATGTTTGCCGACCCCCTGCATTATCATTACTGGATTTTGCAGGAATCAATCATAACCTCACCCCTCGAAGGAAGCTGGGGAATCGAGGAATCGAGTGACCCTGAACGAGAAGTTGTGATCTTAAGAGTGATCTTAAGAATTACTCGCTCGAAGAATTATTCGGTAACTTTCGAGTTTGACGACGGGACGTAAATTAAGACGGGATGAATAGCAAGAGATGAGTTGATAAAAACAACGAAATGCTGGTGAAATTATTAGATGGAGTGAGGAATAGAACAGGAACTGATTCCCGAATCGTAGCTGGACCTGAAATTACGTTGGACCGTAAGGAGTTCAAATATATAGTTCGTAATTACGACAACTTAGAAATAATTTATTTTCGTTAATAAACAGAATCAAGAAGCGTTCATTGCTCTTAACGTAACTTACGTGCTGGAGAATGATACCTGGAATGAGAATTTGTTCTTGAAAACAAGCACGCAGATGCCCGTGCACCCGTACATTGTGGGATACGGATTCTAGGAATGAATTCCTGAAATCAAGCGTGTCGCTTTTGTCGACTGCGCGAAAGTGCAGACGACAAAAGCGTGTAATGACGGCTAGCCAATTGGAAAGCTGCATTTCAGGAATTCATTCCCGTGCTTGAATCCCACCCTCCACCATGTTGGAGTCAATCGAAACCAACGTGTTTGATTCCGCCTTCATATCTCACCCCTATTAAAGCTTACTCACGTGCTGTGGAATGATTTTTGGAGTGGGAATTTGTTCCTGAAAACAAGCACGCAGATGCCTGCGCACCCGTACATTGTGGAATATGGATTCGAGGAATGAATTCCTGAAATCAAGCATGTGGATTGGTTGGCCTCTGTCTATTTCATCTGCCATTTCGTCGACTGCGCGAAAAGTTCAGACGACAAAAGCGTGTAATGACGGCCAGCCAATTGGAAAGCTGCATTTCAGGTATTCTCATTCCCGTGCTTGATTCCCACTCTCCATCATGTCGGAGCTCATCGAAATCAACGTGTTTGATCCCGCATGCATATCTCCCATCTAATTAAGGCAATTCACGTATAAAATAACTACTTTGCTAAGTAGCGTAACCGATCTACATATTGAGCAGACGACAGATGTTGATGTACCCACAATGCACCGCTTATAAAAAGCTAAATTTTTACGTGAACATGGGGAAGGGGTAACATTTCGGAATGGTGATTTCCCCCTTTTCCCCCCCCCATACTTCCCCCTCACCCATGTGGTTCCACGGCTGTGGAAAAACACTCGTGGTAAATTTAAAAACATCCGGGTTTGCTCGAAAGTTTATGCCGAACAAAACCCGAATATACGCAAAATGCACGCAAACGCGCATACTTTTCTTCTTTATTTTTGTTTCTCGCCATTTCCAGATAATCTATTGGCGTTTTGTGGGTGGCAATTGGGTCGAACTATCCCCTCTCATATCTCCATCCCCCATATTCACAGTATACACAACCGCGTAGTTGCGCGACTACATCATCGCCAACCGCCCTCATCCTCATCGCTTATTGCAGACTGAGTCCGACGGAAAGCATGAGTAAGCATTTTGCTTTTAATATCACGGTTTATTGTTATTTCGTAGTTAATTACTGTAAAAAGTAATCCGAGTATGCGCATCGAACAAACCGACTCCTAATGAGAATTCCAGACAAAGTGACTGAAGATTGGTCGGCGAACATACGCCAGCGAGCGCGCTCATACACACACACAAAAACATAATTACCACTTTGATGAAAGGAAAAAAAAGTCCTCTTTTCTCTTGTCCATAGTCATTTTTCAACTGCTATTTTCCTACTCGTATCGGAAACGGTTTGGAGGAGCTAAGATGCGCAAACCGTAAAAAAAACACGATGAAATGAACGAAACAAAGTACGCTACGTACAAATAACATCGATGGAAAAGACAACATCTAAGACCAACAAAAATAAGCAAAATTTCACAGGCACCCAGAAAACAATTCTTTATGCTTCAATAACTTCTGATGGATTTTTGACGAGCGGTTAATTTCTCGGTGCGCGTAACTCTCGGCTTACGAACACCGTCGCTACGGTCACCCGTTGATGACCAGTCTTCTTGTTGGTCAGCTAACTAAATATTGGACTTTTTGGAGCCTGTTATCTTGGGTTTTTTTTTTTTTTTGGCAAAATTGCATCCATTTTAACTCTTGGAGCACATTTACATTTATGTCCACTACCAGATTTTCAATGTTCTCTTGATAATCTTACTCCAAGAGAGATTGTTGTTTTTTTACCCAAATTTTAACCTACAGTGGGTTGAATTTTAAGTGTAACCATTAAAATTTTACCCAAATCTTAACATACCAAAATTGGGTGAACAGTGGGTTAAAAATGTAATCAAATGTTGGATTATACAGTTACTCAAACGGTTGTCACAGCTTTTGGGTTAAAATACACCCTGAATTGGGGTAAATTAGAGATTTGGGCTATTTGTGATCCACTCGTAATTGGGTAGCTTTATACCTAACCCTCGTGTTCTGATTACTTATCTATTGGGTTGTTTTATGGTTACTTTCATACCCAAATTGAAGTCTGTGTGAAAATTCAAAAATTAAAAGTAGGCCTACAAGATTTATATAATTTTTTTCAGAGTGATCATTACTCGTAAAACAATATACTTTACTTATTTTATATATTAATTTAATTATTTACACGCATTCCATTAAAAAAATATGTAATAATTGTACACCTAGTTTAAATTTTCTAAGTTTATATCCCCCCCCCATTCCTTTATGAAATATGGCTGGAGGGGTTAATTTGTAAGGGATTAAATAGACAACTTTGAATATTAAACTTTCATTTTGATATAAATCTCAAATAGTTGATAGTTGATTTGGTTACAGAAATTTACTTATAACTTGGGTTACACGCTGAAATTTGACCCTAAACTCTAGTTAAGTATCAGTAACCCAACAAAATGGGGATTATAGTTTAACCTAACTTCTTATTTGTGTACTTCTATATTTCTATATTTATTTATGGACTAGTGATTTTAATTGAACTTCAAAAAACGGAAATTTAACCTTAATCTTTTTATTGTGGATTTGTTGCTCCAAAAGTGTTCAAAAACACGAAAATCGTTGTGAAATTCAACGATTTTACCCTATGGCATTCAAATTTTAAAAAAAGTTGGCCTACAAGTTTTATATAATTTCTCCAGATTGATAATATCATATCTCGTAAAACAATATATTTTGTTTATAACAAACTAAAAAAAAAACACAAAAATATGTAATAATTGTAGACCTACTTTACATTTTCGAAGTTTATTCCCCTAGATGGTTGGGGGGTTTAATTTGTAGGGGATCAAATAGACAACTGATAATAATATCAAACTTTCATTTTTATATAAATTTCAAATAATAAAGACTGATTTGGTTTGACCCTAAACTCTGGTTAAGTATCAGTAACCCAATAAAATGGGGGTTTACCTTTTAACCAAAATTTTAATTTCCTTACGCTATTTTTATATATTTATTATGATGGAATGATTCAAATTGAAATTCTGTAAAATACATATAAATGTTAAGGTTTTTTTTTTTTTTTTTTTTTTGTAAACTGAAATTTAACCTTAATTTTTGTGAGTGGATTTGTTGCTTTAGCAGCGTTCAAAAACACGAACATCGTTGTGAAATTCAACGATGTTATCGTCTGACATTTCACTTTTGGTACATTATAAAAAAAAATCCCCCCCAAATAAAAATGTTTTTCGTATTTTTCCAACTTTTGTTTTAGTCTAGACTTTTGAATCTTATAAAACACGAATGAAAATCTAAATGATGTTTTCAGGGACGAAAGCGATATATAAATATTTAGTTATTTGGTATAAACATTTGCCTAAAAACAAAACTGCACAAATGGGAAGTAAAAGTCTTAGTCTGGAGAGAGATGAGGAAAAGAGGCTATATACCCTATGGCGACGTTTTCTTCTAAATGTTCACATATAGTCTATAATGCAGCATTTTCTGCTTTTGGCGCCATGGATTCCTTGTACCAACTTTTCATGCCCATTGTCTTCCGTATATATACTTCACTTCCGGTGCCCATAAAAATTCAGCTGCCAAACATCCTTGAATTTCAAATTAGTGGAGGACGATTCTTCCTGGAGTAGTTTTTGGAGCTCATGATATCCTATTCCCACTTCTTATTCTTATTCTTCTTCTTCTTCTGGTCTATTTAGTCCATGGTTTTTAAAAGATTTTTTAGCTGTTTCCTGTCTTGGCTCTCTCTTTTTATCTGTTTTTATTCTGCATCTTATTCCACCTTCTTAATGCATTCTAATTGAATGTTTTAATGTCTGTTGACTAATGACTCTTGGGTTTACAAGAATGGTTCTTTAAGAATGGTTCTCGAAGAAATGGATGTTTAAAGTGATCTTAAAAATCACAACTTTGGATTGTCTGTCATATAAGTGATTATTAACTGTCATTAAGTGATATAAATTACTGTACCAATAAGAAAGTTACAATTTGATAGTTTACAATCTACTAGTTTAAAAATTTTACCAGTGATATGAAGGGTGTTTGACAGAGTGGGGTGGGGCTCTTACACAAGTAAGGTTTATAGTGACGTTTCCTAAGAAAATCTTAAAAATATTGTATGTTTTGCCAATTGTTCAAACTTTTTATCAATTTTCCAACTGAATGGATGTCTTGTTAGTCAGGGGGCCCTTACACGAGTAAATGCTGTTTGTAGTGATGTATCCAAAAAAAATCTTGAAAATATGGGATTTTTTGCTAATTGTTCAAATATTTTATAAGATTTCCAACTACAAGAATGTCTTGAAAGTCAGTGGGGCTCTTACACGAGTAAATGCTGTTTATAGCGATGTATTCAAAAAAAATCTTGAAAATATTGGATTTTTTGCTAATTGTTCAAATATTTTATAAGATTTCCAACTACAAGAATGTCTTGGAAGTCAGGAGGCCCTTACACGAGTAAATGCTGTTTATAGTGATGTATCCAAAAAAAATCTTGAAAATATTGGATAATTTGCTAATTGTTCAAATTTTCTATAAACTCTTCAACTGCAAGAATGTCTTGAAAGTCAGTGGGGCTCTTACACGAGTAGATACTGTTTATAGCGATGCAATCCCAAAATAGACCTTGAAAATATTGAATAGACATCTACTTTGCTAATTGTTCAATTTTTCTATACACTTTCCAACTGCAAGAATGTTATGAAAGTCAGGGGGGCTCTTACACGAGTAAATTAGGTATTTAGAGCGATGTATCGCAAAAAAAAATATTTGAAAAGGTTGGATACTTCGTTAACTTTCTTACTGAAAAATGTCTAGGAAGTCGAGGGGTAGGGGGGGGGGGGCCTTACACGAATAAATACGGTTTATCGAGATTTAATCTAAAAATCCTCGGAAAATTTTTAAATACTTTGCTTAATTGTTAAAAGTTTGTAAAAGCCAGGCAGGCTACTACTATTGAGTTATAAAATTGTAGAGTAAACCGTTTAAATTGGTGCCTGAGGATCAATTTGCAAGTGTTTTTGATCCTAACCATGTAGTTTTTGTGTGCCTGAAGAGGTATTAAAAACCACGCACGATGAAAAGGCTCATCGAGCAATCAATGAAGGAATTTTTATGACATCGTTAAATATCACATTTGCATTTGGCTAAAAGCGAGAATGTATCGAAGCGTTCAATCGAAATCTTTATTACATCCTCCTGCAATGTCTCTACATGTACGTGCATATATAATAAAATGGGGATTTTCAACAATGGATATATGCTGCTGCTGCTGCTGTGTTTGGGAACCATTGTTATTTACACTACTCACTTCCTCGTCTAATTCTGCATGCTTGTGGTTCTGCTTTTTTTGTTTTCGAGATAAAAGTAGGGTAATTAACTGTTTTAGTTTTTGGGAATTCATTGCCTGAAAGATCTTGAAGTGTCCTTAAATTCATCCAACCACGAAATTCATTAGTTTAAAATTAAACATCCTGAATTTAATGCAATTATTTTGGATTAATTTGTGGCTGATATGGATTGAAAATCGGAAATTTAGGTTTATATAACAGTGTCGAGTTTCAGATGATAACTTTGTTGAATTTCAAATGATAACATTGTCATGTTTGAAATAATAACTTTGCCGAGTTTGAAATGATAACTTTGTCGTACGTGTTTCAGATGATATTAACGTTGTCGAATTTCCTATGATTACTTTTTCAAGTTTGAAATGATAACTTTATCGAATTTCAGATGTCAACTTTGTTGAATTTCCAATGAAAACTTTGTCGAGATTTTACTGATAACTTTATTGAGTTTGAAATGATAACTGTCTAGTTTCAGATTATAACTTTTTGGATTTTTAAATGATAACTTTGTCGAGTTTCCGATGATAACATTCCCATGTTTGAAATAATAACATTGTCATGTTTGAAATGATAACTTTGTCGAGTTTCCATTGATAACTTTGTCGAGTTTCCATTGATAACTTTGTCAAGTTTCAAATGATAACTTTGTCGAGTTTCAGATGATAACATTCCCATGTTTGAAATGATAACATTGTCATGTTTGAAATGATAACTTTATTGAGTTTGAAATGATAACTTTGTCGAGTTTGAAATGATAACTTTGTCGAGTTTCAGATGATAACTTTGTTGATACATTATTTCAATGATAACTTTGTCGAGTTTCAAATGATAACTTTGTCGAATGCCCTATGATAACTTTGTCATGTTTCAAATGCCAACCTCTGCATTCCAGTTAAATTTTTTTCTTGTATTTAATAATATCCCACAATTTTGAGAAATATTGTGTCATGCTATTTGTTTACCTTACTGTATGGTACCGAGTTAATTTGAAGTTTACTGTTTCTATACCCTTTCAAAATTCAAATCTTCGTAAATTTAATTCAACATGTTCCCTCGTAAATCCTCCAAGTGTCAATTACCGGTAACTCGTATTTGAATAATATCTGACTCGGTGTGGTTATCTCAGTCGTTGACGTGTGGGTGACGGGACGTGTCTCCAGTGTCTCACGTTGGATAGACACGTGTTAGATGCCTATACAATGTATGTCCAACGGTAAAGAAACAAGGACCACCTTGAATTTGGTAATCCACTCTGCAGACGTTAAATAGGTGCAAATCCTCAAACTGTCAACTGGTGTGACATTTCGTGTTTCTGCCTAGCTTAGCATCTTTTTTTTTCTTGCAAAACCTCCCCCCCCCTCCCTTA